>MU280854.1:0-139929 GCA_022385605.1 Xylariaceae sp. FL0594
GATTTCCTCATATCTACTTATACAGGGGTAGCTATAGTCCGTGCTCCCGTCCGTGCTCCTAGACTAGTACTAGTTTGGTTGGAACCGTGACAGTACTGGCGGATCTCCTCGGGCAGCGGGCGCTGGTTGAAGACCTCGTAGCTGCCGCCGTGCTCGGGGGCGAAGAGCTTGAGGCCTTGGTCCTTTGTCTTCATCCAAGCGCGCCGCTCGGCCGACGTCATGGGCAGGTCTTTCTCGATGCACCTCTTGAGCCCGCATATGTAGGTCCTGGGGCGGGACGCCTGCGACGCGAGCTCCATGAGCTGTAGGTCCTCGAGACCCTGGAGCGTGATCTGGTACAGGCTGTAGAGGGCGTCCGAGTCGCAGCGCACGTCGAACAGGACCTTGAGGATGGTGGGTGACTCGAGGATCGCCTTGAGCGTCGTCCCGCTGCGCGGGCCGCGGGTCGTGAACGCGGCGTGCTGGAGCGTCTTGACGGCCACGAGGTACGTCTTGCTCGTCGTGCGGACGTGTATCTGCAAGATCGACAGGGTCCCGTGCCGCGAGAGGTTCACGCCTTCCAGGTCGAGGTACAGCGATGGCGGACTGACGGGGAGACCGTGGAGCTCGTCGACCATGGCTGCGATTGCAGCAGGGTTGTCGACGAGGCCGTCGTCGTCTGTCTTCTTGGGAGTTTCATTATTGAGAGTCAATTTCTTGAAGCCGGCTAGGTCATCGTCTGGGACTGTGACGACGGGTGGTGCTTTCTTGGCTGACTTGGCGGTGGTATTAGTGGCCATGTTGGTATGAGATATGATCAAAGGTCTATATGTTCCTGAAGATGTTCAGTAGAACAAAAATTTGATGATTGCAAGGACAAGATCAAGAAAAGGGATAAGTAGTATCAAGCTGACAGAGTGGCTTGAGGAAGTTCAGCAAAATAAAAGTTGATTTTGCAAGACAAGAAATAAGGACAAGTAGTCCAAGCTGGCAGAGTGGTTTGAGGTAATTATATACTTACATCAATCACAATTTTCATCATAATGATGCCGTATTATTGGATTTTTCATTCTGCCAGGGATGCCTTGTTAAGTACTTCCTTGTCTGTTACAGTTGTCACACGGTAGTCAGGCTCGTCACTCCGTCCCAGAGTAGTGTTTGTTTGCATCTGCATTACAACCCGCAACACAATGTGACAACCCATAGTGCTCCGAAATATGTGAGGTGTAACATGCTGTTTTCCACTTTCCTATCTTTGTGGAGTATCTAGGCATACAATAATGATAGAGGCAGGCTGGCCCACTGCATACTAACATCAAGGACCGAAAACAAAAAGGCCACGTAGGAAGTCTTTGAACAACGATGATATGATAGGGAGGCGGGAGCTTACAGAAAGCCTATGCAACCCCTTGGCCTCTGTGCTGTGAGGCGTGTCTGATACCATGACTTGCAAGAAAAAGGGTCGGCTATTGTCTTGGAAGTGTAAGACAATACTCCTACTCTAGCTCCAGAAGAATCTGGGGGATGATTTGTATTTGTATCATGAATGCTTATCGTAGCATTAAAAGACGACTATCGCTTCTATCCCTTTACCACCTATGTTGGAGCCATTGTCTCTCATGGTCACCTAGGTGGGTTTCAAGAAATGACTCCCAGCTGTGCGTTCTCTCTTGGTCCATATCAGAAATTAGCCACTCCTTATGGTGGAAACGGGTTGCTCACTGGGCCTGTCACGACTCACAAAGCCGGTTGCTCCGTCACTTTGCCCCAAGACCAGGAGTTGAGCTAGGATTGCATTTTGAGAAGTACGTACTCGTATTATACGGGTGTTTTGTAAAAGGTTACACGTACTTTTCCAAAAGGTGTGTTTTTTTGGTCCGAATTGTTCTTCCGGACTCCACTTTACCTATCGCCCCATATTAACTTATACCTAAAGAAGGGAATTGCCAAGCAACTAAGAACACGCACTATCCTGTATCCGGAATAAATGCATACAGCCGTACAACTGAAATGAAAGTGAAAACTACCACACTTTGCGCGACCTCACTCTGGGCCCTCCCTCGGGGCCCTCACTCGGGGCCCTCAATTCCGCGCCCTTATTGCAAGCAGTGTTTGCAACTGTTTTCTGCGACTGAGGGTCAACAGTGAGAGTGGTGAGGTCTACGTTGCGTGGCATTGTGGATATTGTTGTGGATCTGTGGGTCTCCGAAACGTACGCAGTTTTATATGGGGTGTTTTTCAATTCTGGCTTGTACAGGCTGCAACTTGGCCTGCAACACCAAGAAAAAAAAGGCAGTGAGGTCGAAGATAGGTTAAAACCCCACAGACACGCGTAAAAAGGGCGGAAAAAGAAGTGGTTAGGGGCGTGGTTGAGTGAAATTGGCTGAAATATACGTGTCTTTGAGAAATACCCATACAATTGAAAAAAACGCGTTTTTTCCCGAAAAGTACGTATTTAATGCAACCCTAAGCTGAGCTCTAAGATTCCGTTTGCGCCAGCACTTCGCAAACATCTGGCCAAAGGTCAGTATCCGTGGCCATCCTGAGGATTATGTGTGGATGCCCATTCTATCCAACAAATAACGGTTATGGACAAACGAATAGCTGATGACGAGACCCTGGCGGCGAAATAAAGACTAAGAGTCACTTTCTACTATTCTAGCATTACCGAGGACATGGGCAGCGACTCAACAGCCATCTATGATGTCTAGTATGTCTCAACAGTTAGGACCGTTTGCTTTGTTGATAAGCTCTCCGTTTGCATAGCATTGTCGGGCCTCTCCCCAGTCTCCCGGGCATACCCACCGGGAGATCTGTTACAGCCTGCAACTTGCAGGCGGAAGGGTTATGTAGAATAATGTCACTTCTCTCTTTACAAGTTTATCGTCACGAAGTGAAAACTGAGATGAAAGCACATGCTAATGCGGCCACAGGCCTCCTAAATAACACGTTTACCACCGCTAGCCAGTGCATCCGCTAAATAAACTCAACATAATTCCTGGCATTAGCAAATGACCGTAGTGTGGTGTTGTAACAAAAGGAGTCTCAATTCCTAAGTGTAGGTCAAACTCTAAACAAATTACCATGAAAGTCCTTAGAAAAGGCATCAGGAAAATGCAATAAAGATAACGCTTATTTCAAACGCCTGGGCCCCTATTCCTTCGTTATGGTTTCAACTTTCAATACCCAGCGGATGTAAGTTGGCTTTTGATCAGGTCATAGGCAAAAAACTTGCGAAAGAAGTGAAGTCAACTCTTCGGGGTTAAGGGTGGAGACAAACTTGAACTTCCTATTGGTTGATGGAAATTAGCCCAACCGCAACCAGCTGTGCGTCCTAGTGCGACGGGCCGATGAGACCCACTCACTCAAGATCAGGTCCGGTCAACACTTGGCACAACAGGGTCCTGCCCGTCAACACCCAAGTTCTCGCGCTCTCTGTTTCAAGGAATAAGAGACACCACACTGCACAGGGTATACCGACAATCTAATATCAGAGAATAGGATCAGTCCCGCTTGCGGCCGCTTGCACTTTCGTCGCCTGGGTCGCAAATGCAATAAAGTGACCAGTGCCTTGGCGCTGTCGGGGTCTTCGTCTTTAAATATGGGCCTCCCAGGATCGCGGCCCTCTCAGAAGGCAGAGAAAGGTGCTGCCTGATGCTAAACGAACCTCATGCCTGCACCAACTGGCCAATCAGCCTCTGAGATGATTTCTCTAAGAGGAAAGAGGATCAAAAAGAATCGTAGTTGTCAAGAATTAATTCTGTTGCCTAAGCTAGGGGTTGCTGTGCTGGCGGCATCTGAGCAGGATGGAGATCTACCCTGATATCTGCCATGCTCGGAATGGCTGTGGTTTTCACTGGCCATCGAGGTATCAACGGCAGGGTCTGTAAAAAGGGAAACAATATTGTGGACTGAGATGCGATCCTTATCGGTATAGAGATGCCAACGTTGTAGATAGCGTTGCTGTTGTTGGAGGGCACTGTATGCTGGGCTGTTCCATTTTTCGCTCTCTCCCCCTTTATATTGCCTGAGGTACGTACCCAATTTGATGTGCTTCCGTCTAGACTGCCTCCCTATTGTCCTTCCCGCCTCACCCCTATCACCGTTACACCGTTCTGAGTAGACTCGTCTTATAGAGCAGTCAGTCAAGTCTTTTCCTTCGCAGTAATTCATCCCATCATGAGGTGAGAAGGTCGAAGAGATCTGGGACATCTTTTCAAAATGAACAATCCACACTTCTTAGGCCAGACACTGGCATTGATCAAGAAGAACCTGGTGGTGGCCCTCAAGCGGCAGTGGATTTCAACTCCTCTCCGGGCCTTGGTCCTCCCTCTCATCTTACTTATCTTGCTCCTCGAGGTCAAAAGCTTCGCTCGCGATCCCAACGTCTACGGTATTGGCGACCCACACCCTTTCAAAGATGTCAAGGACAGCTTGCGAGACGGGAAGCCTGTCGTGATTGCACGGAACTCGACCGTAGGCCCGGACTTCCTGCCCGTCCTCGACCGGTTCAAGAAGTCCCTGGGCACCGCCAACGTCATCGAGCTCGGGGACCCGGACGAGCTCAAGTTCAACGCCACTTGTCCTGTTGACTACCACGGACACTCCCCCTGCTACGCTCTCGTGATCTTCAAGGACTCGCCCGAGAGCGGCCAGGTCAATGCCACCTGGGAGTACGAGATTCGGACTGATCCCGCCCTGCAGACGTACGGCGCCTTCAACGTCCACAACAACGACGGACCTACCCAGAACATCATACTCCCTCTGCAGGCGGCCATCGAGAATGCCATCGGCAACCTGACCGTGACGCCCGACGTCCAAATCTTCACCCAATACACGCAGGCCGAGGCCGACAAGCTGAACAGCAAGGGCTACCTGCAACTGGCGCTGTACACCCTCTCTTTCGTCTTCTTCATCACCATGTGCTTCGCCGGGAACCACCTGTCGAGCATGATGGCAAAGGACAGGGCCACCGGCATGTCCCAGCTGATCGATGCCATGACGGGCAATGGCGCCGCCTGGTCCAGGGTGATGAGTTATGTGCTCACCTTCGACGTTCTGTACCTGCCGCTCTTCATCATCATGGGGGCTTGTGAGTGCATCCCGATTCGCCCTCTCTCTCTCCTCCCCTCTGAGTGAGCCCTCAAACTGATCTGTATAACAGTGTTCCAGGCTCTTCTACTGCCCGGCCAGAACGCCGCGATCCTCATCTTCTGGCAGATATTTACGGGCTGGGCCACCATCAGTGCCTCAGCCTTCGGGACGGCCTTCTTCAAGAGCCACGCCTTTGCCATTCTCTGGGTGACTCTGATCCCCATCCTTCTCGCCGTCATCGCCGCCTTCACGGAGAACCTGTTCGAGTTTGCTCCCCTGCCTCAGGTTGTCGTCCTCAGCTTGCTTTTCCCTAGTATGAATTACATCTACTTCCTAAGCCTGCTCGTGCGAGCCGAGGTGGAAAATATCACCGTCAACCTGGGACAGGTGCTGCCAAAAGACAAGTTCCCTCACGACGAGTTCGGCAACTACTATTGGGGGTGTCTCTCCGGGGGATACTTCCTGTGGATCATCCTCATAGTCCAGATCATCGTCTTCCCGCTACTCGCGGTCTGGGTAGAGCAGTTTCTTTACGGAAATAACCGCCGGAAGAGAACGTTCGAGTGTTCCCCCGAGGCCGTCAGCTCGCAGACGGCTATCCAGACGCAAGGGTTGAAGAAGTACTACAACCCTTCGCTACTCCGGAAGATGTGTTGCTGCTGTTCCTCCCGCAAGGCCGAAGTCAAGGCCGTGGACGGCCTGGATCTCACAAGCTACCGCAACCAGGTCCTGTGCTTGCTGGGCCCGAACGGGTCGGGAAAGACTACGACTCTGGATATGTTGGCCGGTTTCCAGGCTCCCACAGACGGCTCCATCACCCTCAACGCCTCCCCTTCGCAGATCGGTGTCTGCCCTCAGAAGGACACTCTGTGGGATGACCTCACAGTCCACGAGCATCTGGCCATCTGGAACTCGCTCAAGGGGAAGAGCGACAGTCCCGAGGACTTGGAGAGGCTCATCAAGGAGTGCGGTCTTGGGAAGAAGAGGAACAGCCTGGCAGGGAGCCTCAGCGGCGGCATGAAGCGGAAGCTCCAGCTTGCGTGCATGCTTGTTGGCGGCTCGAGCGTCTGTTTCGCCGACGAGGTCACATCCGGCCTCGACCCCCTGTCGAGGCGGGCTATCTGGGAAGTCATTCTGCGCGAAAGATCCCGGCGCACGCTGGTCCTGACCACCCACTTCCTCGACGAGTCAGAGGTCTTGTCAGACCACATAGTCATCGTGACGCTTGGGAAACTGAAGTGCCAGGGCAGCCCGGCACAGCTCAAGAACAAGTACGGGGGCGGCTACCGGGTTCACATCCCCAAGACGGAGGACATCTCGGGTATCGACCATCCAGTGATTGAGCGGCCCGATAGGTATATCTGCCGGACCCCGGACTCGTCGTCCGCCGCCCGGCTGCTGGCATCGCTCAAGACTTCGAAGGACTCGGAGCTGTACATCACCGGACCGACCATCGAGGACGTGTTCCTCAAGGTCGCCGAGGAGCCTCATGCCCTCGTGGGCGAAGCACCGGAAGACATCTCCGTCGCCGAGTCACTGACGAACGTGTCCAAGCCCGAACTGCCCGATCTGAGCACCCGGGCAGTCTACCAAAGACAGATAGGTGCTCTGTACTGGAAGAAGATCCTGCTTCTGCGATCTACGTGGTGGCACTACCTCTTCGCCTTGGCCATCCCCATCGTCGTCTCGGCCTTGATCGGGAAGTTTGTCGAGAAGTACCAAGTGCCCCAATGCGACCAGTTGATCGCCTCTCCTTCGTATGCGTCTTCCTTCAGCTCATACTCGGAGCATTATCTCGCGCTCGGCCCACCATCCCTCAACCAGACCATCGCGGACATCATCAAAGCTTCGAATGCGGAAAACGGCTACGATGATGGGGGTTGGTATTATTATGGCAGTGACCCCAATGAATACGGTCCTTTCGTCGAGGACAGTCGCGCGCAGGTCGAGAGCTTCGTCCAAACGCACTCGGCCAACATCTCGTACGGCGGCGCCATCTGGGCCGGCAACGACGACAGCACACCCCTGATCGCGTACCCGGCCGAGTCGGGGAACTACTACGGGCCCCAGATCCTCAACCTCCTGAACCGCGCTCTCAGCGGCGTCGAGATCAAGGGCGCGCTGGGCGAGCTGACGGCCTACAAGCCGCCGGACGGAGGCAACAGCATCATCTGGATCGTCATCGTCTGCATCTTCCAGGGCTTCTACCCGGCCTTCTTCGCGCTGTACACGGCGTACGAGAAGCGGACGAGGGTGCGGGCGCTGCAGTACTCGAACGGCATCCGGCCCTTCTCCATCGTCTTCGCGTACTGGACCTTCGACGGCGCCTTCGTCGTCCTCGTCTCCGTCGTCACCACCGTCCTCTACTCGCGCCAGACGCAGTGGTTCCAGGTCGGCTGGCTGTTCCTCGTGCAGGCGCTCTTCGGGCTCGCCGCCACGCTGATGTCGTATCTCGTGTCCTTCATCTCCCGGAACCAGACCGCCGCCTTCGCGCTCTCCGTCTTGTTCATGGTCATCATGTTTGTGCTGTCCATCGTTCCCTTGGTTGTGAGTTCCCCTCTCCTCTCTCAATTTTCCGATATAGCATAGCGATAGCACATATGTCCCCTATTAAACCAAGAAAGATGTGAAAAAAATGTCACTAACCTGCGGGATTGCGATAAACAGGTACTGAACACGGGCTCGATGATCAACCAGACAGCTCTCGACGGCACGGCCTTCGGCCTCGGCCTCATCTTCCCGATCCAGAACCTTCTCCGCGCCTTCACCGTCGGGCTGAACACGTACATCGTGCGGTGTCGCGGCGGCACGGCCGTCACGTACGGAGGATCCATCTACGCCTACGGCGGGCCCATCCTCCTCCTCATCCTGCAGAACATCTGGCTCTTCATCCTTATGCTATGGCTCGAGGGCGGCCGAATCTTCTTCTTCCCTTTTTCCTCGAAATTATCGTCACCACCAGAAGAAGATCTGGAAAAGAC
Organism: Xylariaceae sp. FL0594; assembly: GCA_022385605.1. NCBI lineage: Eukaryota > Fungi > Ascomycota > Sordariomycetes > Xylariales > Xylariaceae > Xylariaceae sp. FL0594. Next base: position 8,055 of record MU280854.1, read on the forward strand.
CCGACTCTCCGGACGACCGGACGTGGACGCCGAGACGAGACGCGTCGTCACGACCTCCTCCTCGGACAACAACAACACCACGGACGACCTCTTGTTGCGCGTCGAGCACGTCAGCAAGACGTTCGGCAGGGACGTCACCGCCCTCGAGGACGTCACGCTGGGCCTGCAGAAGGGCGAGATCCTCGCGCTCCTGGGCCCCAACGGTGCCGGCAAGACGACGGCCCTGAACATCATCCGGGGAGACCTGGCCCCCTCGAGCGGGAGGGTGTATCTCCAGAACGTCGACGTGCACAAGAATACCCGTCTAGCTCAGCAGAACCTGGGTGGTGAGTCTTTTCATACAACCCAGTAATTTCCAGTCCTTGTTTCTGAATTCCCCTCCCCATCCACCCCCCCCCCCCCCCTACAAAAACGAAAACTGTAACTCAACTAACTAAACAAAAAAGTATGCCCCCAATTCGACGCCCTCGACCTGCTCACCGTCCGCCAACAACTCTCCTTCTACGCGCGATGCAAGGGCGTTCCGCGCCAGGCCATCTCCCCGTCCGTCATATGGACCATGTCGCGCGTCGGGCTGCTCGCGCACGCCGACAAGCTCTCGCCGCGCTTATCGGGCGGGAACAAGCGCAAACTGTCTCTCGCGATCGCTTTGGTCGGGAACCCGGACGTCGTGCTTCTGGACGAGCCCAGCTCGGCCATGGACGCCGCGTCCAAGCGCGTGCTCTGGAAGACGCTGCTCGAGAGCGTAGCCCCCGGCCGGAGCGTGTTATTGACCACGCACTCGATGGAAGAGGCCGACGCCCTAGCCACGCGCGCCGCCATCGTCGCCCGCAGGCTCCTCGCCGTCGGGTCCACCGAGGCCCTGCGCAGGGACCACTGTCACGAGTACCACGTCCACCTCGTCCTCGACGCCGGGGCGGGGGCGAGCAGCGAGAAGGAGATGCGCAACGTGGCCGACTGGGTCAGGGATACGTTCGCTTTTACTAGTACTACTACTACCGCTAATACTACTACTACTGGGGAAGAAGGAGAAGGAGGTACAACAGGGTTCAGGTTCGAGGGCGAGAACCTCGGAGGCCAGGTCCGCTTCGTCGTCCCTGCTAACAGCCAGGTTCCCTCCCCTAATCCTCCTACACAAGATCAAAAACAACAAATCTCATTCACCCGCTACCTCATCGATACCCTCGAGGCCAACAAGGACCGCCTCGGCCTCGACTGCTACACCATCTCCGCCGCCACCATGGAGAGCGTCTTCCTCCGCGTCGTCAAGGAGACCGACGCCGAAGAGGACGAGAGGGTCGAGGGCGACAGGAGGGGGAAGAGGTCTTGGTGGTGGCCGTGGTGATTTTAAAATTATATATATGCTACATGATACCCCATGCAACAAGTACGATGCTCGAAAGATAGGCAGATTGGTACAAAAGCCGTCAAGAAATTAGAAATTTAAGTATTCAAGCAGCTAGGAGATACCCCTTTAATTCTAACTAATCTAAATCGGAATCTGATCGCGCCAGGCGTGATGATGCCTAACTTCAAGAGTGTTGGATGGAGTGCCTTCTTCGAAGCAACTTAATTCAAACAATCATATGTTATACAATCTAACTTACTACCTATATCGACCGCGTGCCAGCTATGTATAATAGTGTAAATGAATGATTAATATTCCTATTCCTATTCCTATTATTACATCTGTTGCTAACCGTACAACAAGACAGACTCCCGTCTCAAGGAGAAGCTAGCCAAGCTTGAACCACGATCAACTCGAGACCACGAACGAAAGTTGGGGATCGAGATCGACCTTCGGCAATTTAGCCTGGGGGAATTGCGCCATATGTAACTTCGCGCCCGCAAAGGGCACAAATAGGGCCGCGAAAGGGTCTCCCTTGACTTCAAAGCTCTGCGGGGGATTCGCGGGCGAGTCCCACTCAACGGGCCAGTCGATCTCTACAGCAGCGACATGGAGCCCAAGAGGAAGTACCCCTTCGGTATCGTTGGATCCGGATCCGATAGTTATCGGACTTTCGACTTTTTGTATTTGTGACGGGTCAACGGCCACATTCCAGATACTGCCCGCAACTGGCTCTACGACGTGATCGCGCAAAAACGGCCCCGTCACGTTCGAGTAGTCGACTAGCCAACTACCGTCATACGTGACCGGATCGCGCGTCGTGTCGACGAAGTCAAGCGCGAGACTGTACAGCAATGGGCCGTAGTAGATGGCTACCGTGTTATTGGCCCCTTTGGCGACCTGCGGCTCCGTCACTAGGTTGACCGAGACCTCGCTATGTCCCTTGGGAATGTCGAACTTCTCGAGTCCCCCATCCGTAGGAGAGATGTACCTCCTCGTCTGCGTCAGGTTCGTGTCCTCGCCAGGACCGGAACTGGTGGTGCTGGTGGGGTCGGCCCATGACGGGATCCTGACGTAAAATGCGAAGCTGTCGTCGGCCCAGATGTTGTACCTCAGGTTGAGGTCAAAGGGGTAATTGCTTTCAGCCGAGATGGTGACACTGCTGTTGTCGCGCAGCTTCGTCGTCACGATCCCAGGGGAGAGAAAGACGTGAGCGATCCCGCCATCCTCCGTAGTGACAAACGAGTTGGCGAGGAACTTGGGGTAGCCTTGAGGGTGATTGACGGTACAGCAGGGCTGTGAAAACAGAATGTTAGTCATGTCTCATCGAAAAAAACAGTAATTCATCAATAGCAGAAGACTGACATATTCTGGCTCCAAACCAAAGACGTTCCCGTAAGAACCCACCGTCTGCCACATTTGAGGTTGTTCCGTAAGATTTCTCGACCAGGGCTTACGACGCAACAAAGTCAGCAACAGTCAACATATTCACGCACGCAACCTCTGGACTTGCCTGGTTCTCTTGTTGTACGTATTGGTGCGACCACCAGTCTGCCCAGATCTGACCCGGGAAGGCGTTGAAGGCGACGAGCTCCGCCCAGTCGGCCAGGTCGTTGTCAGCGAGATACTGGTAAATCCAGGCAAGAGAGAACATCAACTCAGTGGATGTGCAGAGCTCTGCTCCCCGGTTCGGGTTGAGGTCGGTCATGTATTCGTCGGCGATGATGGTCCCCGCGAGCGACTTGTGATATTTGGCTACGAGGTCGACGGTGGTCCGAGTTTGCGTCTTCAGTGTTTCGTCGTGGGTATTTCGATAAATGGCGAGAGGAAAGCGGATAGCTATTTCGGGTCAATGGCTGATTCGAATAGGGCAGATAATCAAGTCGGCGAAGAAATAGGACGAGGAGGTCTTCTCACCCTCTGCCAAGTTCACCCCATGGGTGAACAGCCACGGGTAAGCCTGGTCCTTCGGGGCATACACGACTTCTGGAAAGGTCCCTTCCACGAAGAACGTTCTCCAGTCCACTCCGAACTATAGGCCGCATTTAGCTCTCCGTCCAAGCAAACGATGTAAACGGTCAGCGACCGAGACTAGGCACACGCACCGTGGTACTACCCTTTATCATGAGGCTCATGGTGTCCAAGATGACTTGGGAGTTGTTCTTGGGGTAATTCTCATACAGCCACTGCAAAGGAATGTGCATCTCGTGTGCTCTCGCTGGACCCCATCCGGATCCGTCGAACACATCTCCTTCTTTTGGTATCAGGCCGGTGAAGTTATCGCGAAGCATGTCATGGGCAAGTTCGACATAACGGTGCATCGCATTCACTATCCTATCCGTTTCTTGAGGGTCCGCTTGAGCGTATTGCTAGAGCCATGATCAATGGTTTTAGTTCTAGTCTCACCCTCGTCATTGATTTCGTTTCTCTCTTTTTCTGACGATACTTACCATGAGTCCGAGCAGGATGTAGCACCGGCCCCAGAGCCCTCGGGTCTCCGGCGTAGTCTCGGGACCAAGCCAACCGTCTTCCTGCTGGTGGTCCAGGATATAATGCAGAAATGTCTGGACCTGTCCCTTCAACTCGGGGTCGTCAAGCCCGAAGGCGAGAGGGACCAGGCCGTTGAACCAGTATGGTGCAGATTCGTGGAGATCGGAATACTCCGTGTTCCCGCCGAGCCATTGTGAATCCTTGACGAAACGATAAAATTTGAAGAGATTCCCAGCGAGTCCGTAGGCCGACTTCTCCAACTCATCTCGGAACCATCCCTGGGGCTTGATCGATCCAAGAGGGAGGGATTGGTATACTGGTTGTACGACTAGTGGTCCCTTATCAGTTCTTTTCCCTACGAGCCGGTGATGCTATAGCTCACGTTGAAACTCCTCCGCCGAGTGAACTTCTTTCCTGAGTTGAGGGCGCGCTGAGGTGCTTTTGCTCTGAAGAGCAAGCAGGACGACAAGCGTCGTGTAAAAGTTCATGATGATAGTCATTTCGAAAGTAAATATACCCTCTCAGCAGGGAATACTTTTGCAAGCCTCCTATGCAAAACGACCTGAAGAGTCCACGCAGACCTGGCAATGATTGGCATCTGCTGAAACACGATGATGGGGAGAAGAAATACTCTGGTCTCCATGCCTGGTGCCAGAGAGCTTCTTCGTAGAAGCCTCAGAGCGTTTCCGTTCCAAGGGTCGGAGTGAGTTCACAAAAGAATACCCGTTGACGAAGTGAACATGCAGAGACTTCTGGAAGAAGACAGGGGCAGAACCATCTCCTCTCTGTTGTTGAGGGGGTTGCTTCCATGTATATACCTAGTATGCAGACTTACTTCTCCAAGGTTACTTCCCATGGTATGGAAGTCCGTCGGCTGGAGATCCCCCGCTTCGGAGTATAATAGGTAGTATTTATCGACGACTGCCTATGAACTGGTATTCGCTTGAGCTGCGACTTATGCCGCTACATCCAATCTGTTTATGCCCGACCTTCCCAGATCATTGTAGTAGTGGAAGGACTATAGCAAAGCCACTAGTAAAAGGGCCCCGAAAGATCTACACATATTTGAACTTGCTGTTTGCTTCTATTCCCTGGTAACACTCGGAAAGAGCAGACTGATCATAAATCAACGGGAAGGAAGTCCCCATACCACCTAGTATTGCGCGACCCTGTTCCTTCATTGTTCACACCTCTGGATGTGGGGAAAACCCCTATAAGATCAGCAACAGCGGCAGTGTATGTAACATCCAAGTTTGACCAGATCCCTTTCATCTACACCTATCATTGCTGGTGGAAACCGGGGCCGATCTCGAACCTTAGATAAAAGACCGACCACTCCTGGACATAAGTGAATACGCATTGCTGCATCTTTGCTATGTTGGGCGAAGCCAATGGGAAACTCGCTGTGATACTTATGCATGCATCGCATTGCCGGCATGGTAGGATTTTGCAGTACCTGGGGGAATGTCGAAAGGAGGCGCGTGCACAACCTTTCCGTAACCCTGCAAACAGGAGACAAGACATCACCATCACATGATGGAAGTTCTCTGGCACCTGGGTAGGTAGGTGGACAGTGCTGGAACTTTGAAGGAAGACATTCAAGTCTTCAGCGTGCTCAGTAAAGATCTATCTACACGTGCTTCGATTCGCTTACAGCACTTGTCTGCTGGCATGGAGGCATCGCTCATCGCTTCCCATTATCTAGAATTTGGGATGCAATCTTATGAAGTCGCCAGGATAGTGTTCTCTCGCTAGTCCAGTTCTAGCGAGAGGGAAAAATGAAGCCCTTCCAAGCTAGTTGAAGTTCCAGCTAATCGGATTCTTGCCTCGGAATAAATTAGATTAGGCTAACCTAGCAAGGTAAGTGGGTGGAACTTTACTGGTGTTCCACTGTCCCGTTATTTGGGCAATGATCACCCCGCATCATTTTCGTGCCCGCAGCTCTCACTTTGGAGCTCCATACCCCGCTCACCGCACTCGGAGCTCTGCAGCTTTCAACCACTACTGGTTGAAGACCCTGAGAAAAAAACCTACCGAAGAAAAAGGAGGCAAATTTTGGTCACCGTTGAGCAGAAGAAAAGTGAGCTTGAACTATTCAAGTCACTGCCTACTGACGACTTGCCAGAACAGAGGAATCAGAGCTGTCCCTACAACTTCTGACATCATGTCGCAGAGGATTGCTATTCTCTCTGTCTATGACAAGACAGGTCTGTTGGACCTGGCCAAGGGCCTCGTCCAGCAGAATGTTCGCATTCTCGCTTCAGGAGGCACATCTAGGATGATCCGAGAGTCTGGGTTTCCTGTCGAGTACGTAGCAGTCCAGTTACACGGTCCATTGTATCCAAGGTTGCGCAGCCCCTCCGCTAATATTCGGTAGGGACATCTCGGCCATCACCAAGGCTCCGGAGATGCTCTCGGGCCGAGTCAAGACCTTGCATCCCGCGGTACATGCCGGTATCCTCGCTCGTGATCTCGAGTCGGACGAGAAGGATCTTGCGGAGCAGAGCATTGACAAGGTTGACTACGTCATTTGCAATCTCTATCCCTTCAAGGACACCATCGCCAAGCCCAACGTCACCATCCCAGAAGCTGTTGAAGAAATCGATATTGGCGGCGTCACTCTCATTCGAGCCGCCGCCAAGAACCACGCCCGCGTGACGATCCTCAGCGACCCCAAGGACTACCCCGGCTTCTTGAAGGAGCTGGAGCAGGGCGAGATCAAGGAGTCGAGCCGCAACAAATATGCCTTGAAGGCCTTTGAGCATACTGCCGACTACGACTCCAACATATCCGCCTTCTTCCGCTCAAAATACGCCGATGGCAAACAATACATGTCACTTCGCTATGGTGCGAACCCCCACCAGAAGCCCGCCTCCGCTTACACCTCGTCTGTCGATCTCCCCTTCAAGGTCCTTAGCGGATCGCCGGGGTACATAAACCTGCTAGATGCGCTCAACAGCTGGGCGCTGGTCAAGGAACTCAAGAAGGCCTTGGGCAAGCCCGCTGCCGCCAGCTTCAAGCACGTGTCCCCCGCGGGTGCCGCCATTGGCGTACCCTTGAGCGCAGAGGAGCGCAAGGTGTACTTTGTCGATGATATCCAGGGTATCGAGACTTCTGGTCTCGCCCAGGCATATGCCCGTGCCCGCGGTGCCGACCGTATGAGCAGCTTTGGAGATGTCATTGCCCTGAGCGATGTGGTCGATGTGCCCACTGCCAGCATCATCTCCAAGGAGGTATCTGACGGTGTCATTGCGCCTGGCTATGAAGATGCCGCGCTAGAGATCTTGAAGAAGAAGAAGGGCGGAAAGTACCTTGTCCTGCAGATGGACCCTGAGTACGAGCCCGATGCTACAGAGACCCGGACGGTCTATGGCGTCACCCTGTCTCAACACCGTAACGATGCTGAAATATCCCCCGAATCCTTCAGCCGCACCGTGACTCCCAAGGACTTCGTCCTTCCCGAGTCTGCCACCAGAGATCTTACCGTCGCCACGATCGCGCTGAAGTACACGCAGAGTAACTCGGTCTGTTACGCAAAAGATGGACAGGTAATCGGGTTGGGCGCCGGCCAGCAGTCACGTATCCACTGCACCCGTCTTGCCGGTGACAAGGCCGACAACTGGTGGCTCCGTTTCCATCCGCGCGTCCTGGGTATCAAGTGGAAGAAGGGAACCAAGCGTCCTGACAAGAGCAATGCCATCGATCTTCTCGTGAGCGGTGAGCTGCCCAAGTCAGGGCCCGAGCGTGAGGCGTTCGAATCTGTGTTCGAAGATGTACCCGCCGCTTTCACAGAGGAGGAGCGAGCCGACTGGCTCAGCAAGCTGGGCGAGGTTGCCGTTTCCAGCGATGCATTCGTGAGTCATACCATTTCGTCTTCATAGCACTCGTGACTAATTGGTGTCACAGTTCCCCTTCATCGACAACATTTACCGTGCCCGTCGCTCGGGTGCCAAGTACATCGCCGCACCTGGTGGCAGTCAGAACGATGCTGCCGTGTACGAGACGGCCGAAAAGCTCGGCATCGTCATCGTTGAACAGAAGATCCGTCTCTTCCATCACTAAGGAAAGGTGAGTTTCGTTTAGTTAAACCTCCCAGCGAGGACGGGGAAAAATAGGATAAGGCATTTATGGAAACGGGAGCACTAAACTCTGCTCAAAAAAGGGTAAAATTAGAATGGCAATGTATGCCAAGACGGGTTATTAGAGGAACTGTCTGCGAAATACATAGTACCTATGGGATAGCCCGGATAGGTATCACTTGGTAATCTGATCTGAGTACTCAGTACTCTGTACAACGTTTTCTCACCATCGCGGGTATTGCCGTCTGACTCTATCACAAGGGTAGACTTCCCAACACTGAAAATTGTTGGGCACATGTCTGTCTGTAGTGACATAAGAGTTGCTACGAGTCAAGCTGTAGCTGTCAGGCTGTTCCGCGGACTACCAGAGGTTTCCCGGGTCTTCACAACTGCAGCTCATCTTGAAACACACAATCTCCCACATCATTGTATGTTAGGTACAGCTGGCATGTGATTCCTGTGGAGTTGATTGATTGCATGTGTGTATGTAGGTCACGGATGGACCCGTATACGTGGTGATCAACTGGATCAGCTGCTCAGGGTCAGATGCAACCAAGACCACCAGGGCCCCTTACCAACTGAAATAGAGTGACATCGAAAGATGAGGGAAAAGAGTGCAGCGCTATATTCATCGACTGTGAGGAAAGGAGAACTTAGTTACCTACATGTACCTACCATATAAAATGAGCAACAAACTTATCCCTAATAAGTCTCTAACAATTGTATGTACGCATGTATACATGGTTAAAGTCCTAGATTGGAGCAGCTGATGTCTGTTGTTATGTTGTTGGGAGAAAGTAGGTGTTGAGAGAAGTGGCCCAATAACAACGTCGCAACGGACGCACCTGTAACGGTTAAGGAAATTGATAGGCGCCTCCTGGCTCGTTTGTCCTGTCAAGTTTCAAGACACTTCTGTCGCAGAAATATGCATGTATCTTAACGCCCCAACCACGCTAAAAATGCTTACAGAGTACATCCTCGAGTGTAACTTGCTAACGGTGCCAAGATCGCGCTACAGGTACGTAGTGCAGGATGACTTTGCGATGACGAAAGTCAGCCTGCAAAAAAGATCCAAGAGGGAAAGAGCAGGTGGAAATCTTTGATGGAGTTCCCCAGGGTATGAGCTCCTACACGCTCGGCTTTGTATGGAGTTGAAGACGTACAAATATATGAATAGGAGATTGCGTGCGGCTTTGCGTCAGTTGGTATTGTCGTGGCTCATATATATAAGGTTAACCTAACAAACTGACTCGTCAACGTCCCACTCAACCATTTACCCTGTTTCCCTGTCTACCATTTTCCTGACCTAATACAACCTGTTTTCATCATTTCCTCATCTTTACAGCCAAGAGAGCGGCTATGTATACGTAAGACTTCTGTTTGTCGTGAGCTCATCGTAGAGCAGAGCAGCCGTATTTGCGCAGAGGTTATTCAGCAAAGTATGGCACCCCTGAAGGGTTTAAAGCCCCTCTATTGGGCAACTGTCTTCCTCGCGAATATACTGCTTGCACCGTTGGCCGCAGGGGCACCAGCGATAGAATCCCAGCATGTCCTCCAGCTGGTTGATCCTAGCAACAGCCAAACCAACCAGCAACCCCTAGTTATCGCTACCTCAACCTCGCATCACCGTCGTCTCCACGGTAGATTCCTCCATATCACAGGTATGCCGACTACACCATCTCCAACATGATCGACCCCATACAACGAAAAGTCTGGTTCTGGGCGCCGGTATAGTGCGATTTGTTAACTCCGCAACGAAGACCTGCATCCCGATGATCATTACCGACCACATACGTCGACCGAGGAGGGGTTCGCATGCCATCGAGGCCATGGCCCTGCCGGCGTCTTTGGCGCCGAGACGTCGGACTGCGACTCGCCCATGTCGCTTGTCAATGCCACTTTGACCTGGGTTAAAGAAAACCTGCGGGATGAGATTGATTTTGTAGTCTGGACCGGTGATTCTGCGCGCCACGACAGCGACGAAGAGATTCCACGTCATAATAGTGACATTCTATCGATGAACCGTCGAATATCCGATGCTTTCCTCGACACGTTTTCCGACGAGAAGGGCCTGGTCGTTCCAGTAGTACCGACGTTTGGTAACAACGACATTTACCCGCACAATATTCTCCTGCCCGGCCCCAACGACATCCTGCGAACGTACAGCACCATCTGGAAAGAATTTATTCCCGAGACGCAGCGGCATTCGTTCGAGTTCGGAGGGTGGTTCTACGTCGAAGTCATTCCGAGCAAGCTTGCCGTCTTCAGTCTCAATACGATGTACTTTTTCGACCGCAACGCCGGTGTCGATGATTGTCAGCATCCTAGCGAACCCGGGTACAAGCATTTCGAATGGCTGGCAGTTCAGCTTGATTATTTGCGAAGCCGAGGTGTCAAAGCCATCCTTATGGGGCACGTCCCTCCCGCGAGAACGCCTAGCAAACAACTATGGGACGAGAGTTGTTGGCAGAAATATACCCTGTGGTTGGATCGGTACCGCGATGTCGTCGTCGGTTCATTGTATGGCCATATGAACATCGACCATTTCTTGTTGCAAGACACGAGACAAATTGATATCATCCCGAAAATGAGTTCGCGCGACAGCCAAACGGAGATGCGGGAGACTATATCCGATGACTTCACCATGCTGGGAAGCGCTGACTACTTGAGAGAGCTCCGTGACGACTGGGCGAAGTTGCCAGACCCCATTGTTCTGGACCAAGGCCGGGCCCGTTCAAAGGGGCACAAAAAGGGCAAGCAGCAGTTTGGCGGTGCATATGCAGAGCGATACCAGGTCACGCTGATCGCGCCCAGTATTGTGCCGAACTACTTCCCCAGTCTGCGGGTGTTTGAGTATAACATTACCGGCCTGGAGGAGACTCCCACGTGGGTAGACTATATGAGGGCGTCTTCTGTCAGCGAAATGCCCACACCTGACATGGGGCCTGAGATTGATGAACTGAAGAGAAGTGAGACCGCCGAACTAGAAGTCAACAACAAGGAAAAGAAGAAGGGGAAGGGGAAGAAGGGGAAGAAGCCCAAAACGCCAAAGAACCCCTACCTCCACGTCCCCGATGCTCCACCAAAGGATGCTCTGCCTGGCCCAGCATACTACCCGCAGACATTGACATTGCTCGGCTTTACTCAATACTACGCCAACCTCACCTACATCAACAACGACCTGGTGGACAATTCGACCGAAGAGGACAGTGGTGCTTCGTCTAGTGGCTGGAATTCCGGGAAACACTGGGACAAGACTCCGAAGCATGACAAGCCTCGGCCAAAGAAGTTTGCCTTCCAGGTCGAGTACAGCACATTCGACGACAAAATCTTCAAGGTCAAAGATCTCACGGTCAAGAGCTTTGTGAAGCTCGCCCATACCATAGGTCAGGCGTCGACGAAATCCGTGTCCGGCACCGATGACGAACTTGAGCCCGTCGAGAGTGAAGTCGCCAAAGACGAAGAGTCCGATGAAGAGTCTGATGAAGAGGAAATGGGCGACCTCGACTCTCAGAAAGCTGGCAAGAAAAAGGACAAGAACAAGAAGAAGAAGCACAAGAACAAGAAAAGGAAGGCCCGTAAAGTATGGTTACATTTCTTAAAACATGCATTTGTCAGCACCAGAAGCGAAGAGGAGTTGGATGAGTTGTAAAGATGGGATCTGCTGGCTGAACGTGTGTGTACCTTGAGGGCTTGTCGTTTTGGAAACCGGATCATAAGCTTGGCGTTTGGTGGACAAGACATGCATTGCATTGCATTGGATAATGGCGCATTGGTGTAAGGATGGTTTGTTATTTTGATACTACCGCATGGGTTGGAACTGGCATTAACATTGATTAACATAGCGGCATATATAATATATACACGGAAGAATTTGAGGTTGTCTGACACATGACGCTGCATCTTGCCTGTTGATTGACATCTAGAGCTCATCTTCGCCGGCGTAGAATAAGAACTATCTACATGTACTCGTTTGCGGTGCTATCCTTGAGATGGGATTTCCTCATCAAATATAAAGGCATAGCCATTCCGTGAATAGTTTCCATTTATTGAACTCACTCGGCGGCTGAGATGAAGTCGCTTGGACCTGTCAATATGTGCAGTCAGTATATCTGCAGGGCAGTTACCTTGGGCCAAGTCAAGGACAAGCAATAAGGAAGGTACCGTGGATGCTTGAGAGGTGTGTGACTGCTGGAACTGGATGGCCCCACATCTCCAAGACAAGCTCCCTGTTGCCTCCCCAACGCCGACTAAACTTTCTGGTTGGAGACTAGAATAAACACTCTGTTAGCTAAACCAATTAGTCCACCACCATTTAACATTACTTTGTGCTGGGCAATCACGTACACAGCCATATCGTCGACACACATTGATTGTCGTGTCAATCGTACTGTGGCCCTCGGCGTCACTAGAGCTGAATTGAGATCACATGGTCCTTGCTGCCATACACTTATGCATCTGCAAGCTTGCATTTGACCTCTTACTTAGCCTAGCCTTTGTTTACTAATAACTCCCCCATCCACTTTTCATTGTTTGCCATTCAAAGGCATTAAAATACCAAGCTCGACACCCACACGGCCCAACAGAAGCTAGCGACGAGCCAGAAAGATACACTACAGTACAGTAGAGCACGTTAAACACGTGATTATTATACCAACTTGATTCCGCCTTCCTTGTTGCCTTCGACCGAACAAGCAATCCTCCACCGATTACCAGATGGCGGATCGACTCCAAGCTGCGAAGCAAGGAGCTTATACCGACGCCTTATCACCACGGGACGTAAACGCGCTACGGCCCAGCCGTGCGGCCGAGTCGGCCAAACCGAGAGCAGCCGTGGCTTCCAAACCGCCCCAGAAAGAGAAAGAGCCCCCGCTCCAACCACCCCCGCAAGTCATCGAACCCCCGAGCTTCGATCGAAAGGATGGGGCCGTCTACCAGATCGGGAAGATGCTGGGGAAGGGGGGCTTCGCCACCTGCTACGAGGGCCAGCTTCCCGGTCACAGGAAGAAGTATGCTCTGAAGATTGTCCGAAGCAAGATGCCGACTAAGATGGAGCAAAAGGTGAGCACACGAGCAGCATGGCCAAGGAGGCACAAATGCGCGGCGAGCGACGCGCCATGCTACTGTCATAGGACCGTTACTAACCCGAATGGCCAAAATTACCTAGTTCCAAACCGAACTACAGATCCACTCCAAGATGAGGCACAAGAACATCGTCCAGTTCCTGAGGGCCTTCTCGTTCGACAGCTGCACTTACCTTGTGCTGGAGCTGTGTCCGAATGGCTCTCTCATGGACATGGTGAAGCGCAGGAGGGGCATTACCGAGCCCGAGGTGCGGTTCTACTCGATCCAGATTGCCGGCGCCATCAAGTACATGCACTCCAAGGGCATCATCCACCGAGACCTAAAGATGGGCAACATCTTCCTCGACAGGAACATGAACGCCAAGATCGGGGACTTCGGCTTGGCCGCGCTGCTGGTCACTGGTAAAGACATGCAGACCATCCGCCGGACGACCTTGTGTGGCACCCCGAACTACATCGCGCCCGAGATTCTCGAGAAGGGCAAGAAGGGCCACGATCATACCGTCGACATCTGGAGTCTAGGCATCATCATGTAAGCAGGCGGTCCAGTTTCAGGCAGGGAGTGATTGTCGGGAGAAGCGTACCTCAGGATTAACCTTTTTTATTTTCGCACTATCTAGGTTTGCCATGTTGACATCCAAGCCTCCGTTTCAATCCTCGACGACAGACGAGATCTACCGACGAGCCCGGAACAGGGACTACGAATGGCCGCAGCCGGGAAGCTCCAAGAAGTACATCTCGGACGAAGCGAAAGACATTGTAGCAACAATGCTCGCAGAGGCAGAGAGCCGGCCGGACCCGGACACCATCGTTCAGCACGGCTTCTTCATTTCCGGCTATGTCCCGACTTCGGCTGAAATAACCACCAAGCTTCGAGATTGTCCCCCCGACGACGATCGGTTCTACGCGGTGGACGTGACGGCGGACCTGGCGGCGACGATATCACGAAACTATCAAGACCTATGTGCCGTCTGCGAGGTCGGACCGTTCGGCAAAAGCAACAAGACCCACAAGAGTACATGGAGAGAGGTTGCGATGGAAGAAAAGGCCGGACTGACGCCCATCATTCCACTTGCCGAAGGCATTGTTTACAGACCGTTTGATGAAGTGAGCGTGGAACTTGGCTTGAACCAGCTCAATATCCGATCAGTGTCCCAGTCAGGAGGCGTGAAGCAGCAGGCCGAAGATGGACAAGCAGCAGCCCAGACGACGCAGACGGGGCTGCTGCGCGCTCCTCCACAGAGCTTCGCGGCCCAGCAGCGAGCACAGAACAAGCCTACAAAACCTACCCCCTTGTCACGGGTTCAGACAATAAGCGACTTGCCGGCACCAAGTGCTGGTGGTACTTTGCGTCAACGGCCAAGACGGGACATGTCCCACAGTTCTACAGAAAGCAACATTGCCAGAAAGCCTGTTGCTGTACCCCCTACAGTCGCAGAAAACCCGCGACCGACAAGGTATGCATCGGCATCGTCATCCACATCCACATCCACATCCACATCCACATCCACATCCACATCACAGCAAGCTCCGCCGGAGCCCAAGACCATCACAAGCCAGCCAAGAGATGCGACTGTTGGAAGTCGGCCAGCGCCGTCATCGAGCTCCCCGGAGCCAAGACTCAGCTCATTATTCGGCTCAAAAGAGAGAGTGATGATGGTCCCCGACACGAAGCCAGATGTGGTGCTCGACCGTCTGCGCCTCCTTCAGAGCGAGCTCGAGCGCGCATTGAACTCGAGAACCATGGCTTTGCTGGGCAAGGCACCCACCCCGCCACCGCCTCGTATTGTGGTGAAGTGGGTGGACTACTCCAACAAGTTCGGCCTGGGCTACATCTTGAACGATGGCAGCATAGGCTGTGTTCTCAAGAGCATTCCCGGCAGCGCTAGAGGCGGGAAGACGGTCAGACTACCACCGAGCTGCATCCTCGTCCGAGAAGCTGAGCAGCATTGCTCCCGGCGGCAGGACCCCGGCTACGCCGACCGGCACCAGATCGTGCCCATGACGGGCGAGATACAGTTCTACGAGAACAACGGCGAGTCCGGGCTTTCGACCGTGTTCGTCCATCCGTCGCAGTTCAAGATCGTGCCCAACGAGGACGGCACGCCCGGCAAGATCCCGCCTGGGAACGACATCTACGACTACAGAAAGCGAGAGCACCTCGTGCTGTGGAAGAAGTTTGCGAGCTACATGATGGCGTACGGCCGCGACCAGGAGACGATGGACAACGCAGCGGCGCAGTCCAAGCAGGCGCAGTCTTCTAAACAGGCGACGACGACGACGGCGGCGACGATGATGGCGCCCGGCGATGTGGTGACTTTCTACCAGCGGACGGGAGACGTCGGCTGCTGGGTGTTTGCGGACGGGCACCTGCAGTTCAACTTCCCGGACCACACGAAGCTCGTGCTCGACTCGACGGGCACGTGGTGTCACTTCTGGCACCTGCCGCAGAAGGCGGCGGAGAAGCTGGCGGCGACGGGCGAGCTCGAGGAGACGGCGCTGGACGAGCGCGGGGTGCTGTCGTACCCGGTGCAGACGCTGCTCAACTTTGCCACCAAGCCGTCGTCGACCGCGAACACATCGTCGCGGAGGAGGCCCGAGATCGAGCCGGCTGCGCGGGGCATTCCGGCGGCCAACGACTTCCGGCGCAAGATGGAGTTTATTGTGGCAATGGTGCGCGAGTGGATCGGCAACGGAGGGCTGGGCAACAGCCGCATGGACCGGGAGCACAGGCTCATGTGGACGGGGGCGCGCGAGACGGTGCACGCGGGGCCCGGCAAGCACGTCTGGGTCACGATCGGGGCGCGCTGGGGCGATCAGCGGTTCTCGGCCATCGTGGACCCGAGAAACCCGAAGGTGCTGGGGGAGGAGATTGAGGCGAAGAGTTCTGGTTCTTCTTCTTCTTCGACTTCGTCGTGAGGGAAAGGGGGATAGGGGATGGGGGTTGTTTGAGGAGGAAAGAGGAAAAGAAAAGAAATAGGGAAAGAAGAGAAAGGAAATAGGGAGGTGGAGGTGCTGTCTCTCTTTTCCTTTCTCTCGTTTGTTCGAGGTCTTTCTTTGCAACGAGTGGCCGGGCGCTAGCTATGCTATTTTTTTCTTCTCTTTTCTTTTCCGTTGCTTTGCTTTGCTTTGCTTTTCTGTGTTTCACTGCTCTACTCTGTAACTCTGTTGCCGAAGGGATGTTACATATATGTCTTTGCTCTCCTTCCCTGTCTTTGTTCTTGCCTGCTGAAGCTTTCTCAGACAGACGTTGTTGTTGTTGTCCAGGGAGTTGTGTTTGTTTTGTATTGAATTTTTTTTCCTTGATGAGAATGAGAGATGCATGATATGAAATAAAAATACATATAATATACTTAAGTACCTACTTACTGACTTGTCTATACATGTGCCTACATAAGTACCTATATAGGAAGGGACGTGTGGAAGTGAAGGTGAAGTGAAGTGAAGTGAGTATAGTGTGTGTATATGCTTGGATGTAAGGTCGGTTTATGAGGAGGAGAGAATGGGGTTGTAGGTTAGGCAGAAATAGAAGGGGAGAGGATATAGGGATGGGGATGAGGATGGGGATAGAGGAAGAGGAAGAGGAAGAGGAAGAAGTGTTTTGTGTCTTCTGTATATATCCTTTTTTTCTTTTCTTCTCAGATTTGCTGTACATATATATATACATTTCTCGATGTATATTTGTTTGCTGCTTTCTTGTTCTCTCTCTCTCTCTCTCTCTTTCTCTGCCTTTCTCGACCTTTTTACTTTCATTCCTTTCCTGCTTCTTCTTCTGTTTTCCGGCTTAGTTAGGTAGGTACTATAGTTGTGGTTATAGTTGTTTTGTTTGGTTTATGCTGTGCTGTGCTATGCTCTATAATATCATGTCATGTTTTATTGCTCTTTTTCTTGTCCTTTATTTCCTTGTCAAGATCCATCTTAGCCAGGGGGGAATCAATCACGGACGTTACGGTAACGGGCATCACATCATGCGGTATGGGCATTGCAGGAAAGGGAATACAGGCCAGTATAGGTTAACCGGAGAGAAGGTAGTGAGAGAGTGAGTGAGAGAAAGTGTGTGTGTGTGTGTGTGTTAACCGACAGACCATGGTAGTCTTTTTTAAACAAGTTAAGTCAGCGGCAACCAACCAAGTCAACAAGTCAACAAGCCAACAAGCCAACAAGCCAACAAGTCAACAAGTCAACAAGTCAACAAGCCAACAAGTCAACAAGTCAACAAGTCAGCCACAAGGTTAAATAAGTCAACTCGATATATGACCTACCAGACAGACAAAGAGACAGAGAGAGACAAAGCACTCATTAGTAAGTCAGCCAGCCAGACATTCCAACCAGGTACACATATTACGAGGCCCAACTAAAGGTTAGGCAGGCAAAGCAGAAAAGAAATAAAAAGGGGTAGCAAAATAGAATGCCTTTTCTGACCTTACCTATTATTAGATTAGACTTAACCTATCACTACAAGGTTGTATATATTTATCTTTCTACCTATCTATACTATCTACCTGGACATAAAGGCAAGAAAAGAAGCAGTGATCCCCGTCCTTAAACCTACCTAAGTTTTATACCCTATCTCCAAATCCTCTCTCTCCCTCAATTACCCTAAAAAAAAGGGGCCGTATTTCAGTTAGGAAAAAGAGGACAGACAAGACAACTTATATACTTACCTACCCTAATCAACAATAAAACCTTAAGTAGGTCGGCTTGATAAACTCCAATGTAACCTTAGCAACAAGGGCCAGGCCAATAAGACAACAAAGCCAACCAACAACGTTGCAATGACGTAACCCATCTCAGAAACAGGCCTCGTATAAAAACAAGAGAAAAGTAAACACTGATATAATGACAATCAAAGAAAAGCAATACTGAAGCTAGCATCTACTCCAATATTGATTCCCTCTACAAATATAGAGTAAGGTAATGCAAGGTTAGGTAGCGTCAGGCAGACAGACAGGCGGTCAGAAGGTTGGGTTTTCATCTCTTCAGCGTTTCGTTCTCTTCTCGTCTTCTCTACCCTGGTCCCTCCCTCTCTCCCTCTCCCTCTCCCACTCCCTCTCCTCTCTGTTCTTTTCTTTTGGCAGTATTAACGGGTATTAGTTATTTACGACAGTAGAAAGGGGAACGTTAAAAGCTATGTACAAACTCATGTACAACAAGATACCCCTTGACGTTGTAAGCATGCCATAGGGTTACAAAATAAGCAGAGTGGGAGAGAGACGGAGGGTGGATGGAGGGGCGTGCATGGACTCTTATCTCCCTCTTGTTCACACCGGGGAAGCGAGGTTCCCTCCCTTTCGCATCCCCCCGATGTCCACCACCGTTCCGGCGACTAATTAAATTAATAGATGAGGATAGCGATGCTGGTATCTGTGACGGCAGAGGCTGTGGTGGTGATGAGCCTGGCAATCGTTGTGGCGGCAATGATGACGTTGGCCCTGAAGAGGGTGGGGGAAACGACCCAAAAACGCCGGGCAATGCTCTTCGAGCGACTAGTCGCCGTCGTATCGCAGGATGCAAATGCAACATTTTTTCTTCCACTGTAGTCCGAGAAAAGGGAAAAAAAGGTCCCCAAAACCAGCCCAAGACCCTCCGGATATCGACAATGAAATGAGAAAGAAAAAGGCCGACTCCAAGGATGTTTTGGTTTCCCTCACCCATGCCCGTGGCCGTGGCTGGGGACTGGGGGTTCGGCGGGTTCCGATCGATTGTGTAATCGTTGTTATCCAAGACAGCCCTCGAATTTTTAGAAGTTTCCAGTTCTCCAGCGTCCCGTTACATGACGATACATTCCTTATCATCTTTGCCGCTGGCCTTCCTCACTTTCCCGCCCTTCGGCGGTGCCACGTCCATCGGGGTGCCGCCGCCGCTCGTCGCGAGCCGGATGGCTTCAAGCCGCTGCTTTGCCCGTTCGTCCCCTGCCTCGGCTGCCTTGACATACCACACATTGGCCTCCAATGCGTCCCTACGACATCCGATGCCCATTTCGGTAAAGTATCCCACCGTATACTGAGCCTTTACCAGATCTGCCCGTCTTTCTATCAGTCACAAGCGCTAAACATGGGGGGAAACACGCAGGCAGTTCTTACCACGTTCAGCCGCCCGGCGGGCCCATTCGTAGGCCTCTTCCTCGTCCTTCTCGAGTATGGGTTCGGCCCCGACAAGATACCAGGCGCAGAGACCCATCATAGCGCCGGCATGGCCCCGTTGCGCCGCTCCGGTGTAGAAATGCACGCTAAGGGCTGGGTCGCGAGGGCAGTTCAGCTTGCCGTGCTCGTATGCGTCGCCCATGCGAAAACCGGCCTCGGCATGACCGAGCTCTGCGGCCTGGGTGAAAAGTTCGGCTGCGTAGCTCTCGTCCTTGAAGATGTCGTCGCCGTAGCCCGTCTCGTACATGGTGCCCATCAGGTACGGTGCCGAATTGTACATGCTATCGGCCGACTCGGTGGCCCGCTTGAGCCATTTGATGCCCTCGCGGTATCGGTTCTCACCCAGGTCGCCCGACAGGCACGCCTTCCCCAGTCTCGTCATCGCGCCGGGGTGGTTCTTGGAGGCCGCAGATCGGAGAAACTGGACGGCTTTTGCAGGGTCCTTCCTACAACCCCACCCGAACTCGTAACACAGTCCAGCTCGGTAGGCTGATTCGGCGTGTCCGTGCTTTGCAGCAAGCACGAAGAGGGGAAATGCCGCACTGTAGTCTTCCTTGCCTTTATTGAATAGACCCGATGCGTACCCGTCTGCAAGGTAATATTGGGCAAATGGATAGCCTCCACTGGCCAATTTTGTCAATATACTTTTGGCTTCCCGCAGCAGCTCCGCAGGTGACGACTCCACGCCATCATCCCGCACACCCTCTTTCGACACGGGCTTTTTCCGAGCCGAGTCCTCGTGTCCGAGGCCTAACTCCTGCGCCGTCGATATCAGGAATACCGCGAACGAATACTGGATCGAGAAGTCATTTGTCTTCTTCACGTTCTGTCTATACATTTCGAGCGTCTTCTGCGTGCTCAGCAGCGACGCATTGTTTCCAACATTGTTGCGCAGCTGCGAATTATCAAGCGTTATCGGCGCCGGAGCCGGCTGGGGATAAGGCACGTTCAACAACTCGCCATATGACGAAGCTCTGTTGTCGGGCGACCTGCGGTTCTGCGAGAGCGCGCGCCCGTGAGCGCTGCCGACACCCGGAGAACGTCCCCGAGGGACGTGATCGGAAATTCCGGAGTACGACGACTGGGGCCGCGGCATCGAGTTCCTTCTCGCGTAGAACGAGTTGGGAGTCAGGTGGCGGTTGACAGCTGCGTTGCCCTCGAGGCCATCAGGCGTCGGCAAATCCTGCGACATCGCTTCTAGAGGCACGCTCGACACTCGAGGCATCAGATGCTGATGGTCGTATTGTAACCGTGGCACCTGTGCTTCGTCGGGCACTGCACCTCCTCTCTGGCCTGAGCCTTCCATGGCATGACTCTCAGAATGAGCATGGCTATCTGGGGCGCCGCTCAGTCCACCTGATACGGAGCTAGCGCTTGTCTCGACAGATGCTTCGGTTGAGCTCTGCTGCCGAGTGCTGGCAGTCGTGTCAGATTCGCGGCTCTCCCGGAATGCATCATGGCTCGGTTCCGTACTGTCCGTGCTCCCGCTGTCTTGCTCCGGAACGGATGCTTCGTCGAAGTTTTGGTCGGCTCTCGTCTGCATGGTTACCGGTCTCATGAGCTTCTCTGGTATCGTTCGATATGGTAGGTCTACCGGAATCGTAGGAGGCCCTGCATCCCGCACATGGGGCTGCACGATATGGGAATTATAAGCTGGTGATGTCGGCGCAGCAAGATATGTTGGCAGCTCCCGGTCCCTGTCGGCGACGTATTCGGCTTGCATGAATTGGCCATCGTCGATGGTTGCATTGGCAGGTGGCGCCCAATTCTCTGGTTGGAAGTTGAGTTTCACGGGTGACGACGGGGCGTTCTTAACCACAGGTGACCTTGCGTCATAGCCAGCACGCCTTGGATCTCGATGGCCACGACCATCAGAGGCTCCGGGCTCGGATGGGCCTTGGGATAGTCTAGAGAATGGCAGCGGCCTTCGCTGCACAGATCTTGGCGGAGACGATGCTATAGGAGGCGGGGTGGTAGATGCGGTGGCCATTGCTTAGACGGGCTGGTTTCGCCGTTGGAGCCCTAGTCCCACGACGGCGTGACACAGGTGACAGATAAGGCGAAACTCAGTTCGTCAGTGTCAGTCCCCGGCGTGGCAGGCTGTGGCACGGGATACGCAATGAGCAACGTGACCAAGTAGTTCCTTTCACAACTGCACAATGACCCCTGACATCGGCTCGGAGATTTTTTAGCAAGCTGCTGGAAAGACAAAGCTCGTGTATGGCAAAGACGGAAACTCGAGCGCTCGCTTGTTCAAGGGGTGGGAGGCGAAGAGGTAAACGGACGAGTTCTGCCGATGTGAGAAGATAGGTTGTATCGACTTGTAGCTGGAAGGAAACACGAAAATCGCTATGCGGTAAGAGACTGCTCTCTGCTTCTATTTCGGACAAGGGGTCGAGTACCCTTGTATGCGTGGTACGGTGAGGCAAAGTAATACTCTCGAAAACCCAAGGGACCGCCTAGTCTGCTGACTAGGACAGGCAACCAAGTTGAACCTGAAGTAGCTATAGTAGCTATATCCGACGGTACCTCGAGGAGATATTGTCTGTCTGGTCGAAGCGGGATCGCTCGACTAGGTACCTATGATAGGAAAATTTGAGCTATGGTCGACCTAGTGTCAGGAGAGGGGCCAAACAGAGAACAAATAGCAGGAACAAGCTAGGAAAGTTCCAAGCTACGAGAGAGAACGAATGCAACACAACAGCAAAACTGAAGGTGGTGGTGGCAGTAGGGCTGCCGCGGTTTGGTGAGCAACTGCGATGCAAAGGAAGGGCGGATGCTTTGCCATCCCCTGCCAGCCAGTGGACGCCTTCCCACACTTGCAGACCTTCCATGTAGTAATGTACATACCTTACCTTACCAACATGTAGTCTAGGTGTGCCCCGCTATGGATACCGGAATACCACTCAATTATTCAGCTGCTAATATCAGTTTTCAGGGTCTCAAGGGAGCGAAGTTCAGGGTTGTACAGTGCGGCGGCGCTTGAGAGACTTCTCCAGTTTCAAGTTTCCATTTTTACTGGGTTGAACGGCGAATTTTATTTGGCTGCACAGACTTCTATTTCCCCCCCTATTAGTCACGACACCCAACGTCTTTTGGGAGGCACAAAATTTGTGTCAGAGACACGCCCCGAATGAATGGCTTTTTGAGGTTGAGGAACTCATTGCGACAGGCTTTGGCGTCATCAAATTCCAGCCATTGCAAGCGTGCTGCTGTGCCACCCCAAATTGTCGGAGGTATTGTAGCACAGCATACCTCCTACCGTACAAGGTAATGAGTCTACTGGAAGGTTACCCTCATTCTCTGTTTCGACCTGTTCCCATTTCACAGTGTTCCTGCCGCAAAGCCGCGAGATCTCTGCGAAGACAATCCCCGATCGAGGTTAGTTCAGAAAACTTTATTGAGGAGGCCGAGACTTGGCTTCATGTTCCACGTTCTATATTAATAGGCGATCGTGCCATCATCTTGAACCTCTAAACCGAACTAGGGAAGAGCCTTTACCGCTTCGTCGTTAGCTGCGTGTCTGCAGATCACCCCAGACAGCAACCGTCAAATCCGTTCGTATTCTGCATAGCGCCATGTGACCTACGGTGTGCAGCTAACTTTGCAACGAAAAAGAAGTTGGGCGCCTATGCCGAGACTCGAGCAGCCACCCCATGCTTGGCTGTGTGAATGGATGAGGGAAGAAGGACGAAGGGAAACTGTCGTGGAAGTTTGAGACAGTTGTCGATCACGTGTGCCGTTTCAAGTTGACTTCGCTTAAGGACAGTTGGGAACAGTACACTTAAGGATCACCCAGAAAACATGGGATGCCTGAACATAATATTCTTCACCAAATATGTTGTACAACTCTGATATGAAGAGCAAGGCTCCGCCCTACCGCCTTGTGAGCTTATGGTAGGACGGTGCAAGGGACAAAGTATTCTGTAGGCAGGCAACAGTTTGCCCTCCGTATGTCTCTGTCTAGACTACCAGGAACGAAAGTCAGCTCTGCATATGGCGTAAAGGAGCATCTCAGCTGTCGGCTTGGCACCTGTATGTAATATGTTCAGCATACAGAGTACGCATAGTGCAGTACGGAATGGACGGAACTAGTAGTCTGGTAGAGCGCATCAAGTGGCAGAGGCCCAAAGTCGTTTCAAGTATGTTTCTTTTTTGAGCACGTCATTGCGCCATGCAGCAAACACGGCCGCCACTCTCACGCCTCTGTCTAAATCGGGCATCTCGGGCAAGTACAGCAGTATCTATTTTGAATCTGTAAGGGGAAGGAAGAACAAGGCTCAACACAATACCACGTAAAATTTCTCGTATTCCACAAAGCGTAGGTACGGTTCAAGGGATTCATCCTCTTCAACGACTATTTCCGTCGGGCTTATGGTGATGATCATGGTACAACCTTTACCTTGCCCACCGAGTTCATCACAACAGCCTTTTTCAATGGATGTTATTTCCATACGAGTATATCAGGAGGACAACGCTCGTCTCCAATTAGCGCATGAATACGAAGGAGAGAAACTACCGAAGCAACCTGCCTATCCGGTTGGTGACTGGCCAGTGGTAGGTATCCCAGGTCGAAGCTTACCTGCATTACATATATACCATGTTTGTTATTCCCTCGTTGACAGCTGCCTCATCATTTCCTATTACAACATGCGGTGTACCCATCTGCAGTGAGACGAGGCTCTTTCTAGTAAGACCGAGACAATTAAAGGCAAAATATGAAATACCTAGGTTACAAGGTTGGGGGCTAAACCACCAGCGTCGGCCATCAATCGCTCGTCTCCAAAACGCCGACATGTTCGCGGACCATCGAATTAAATAACATACTTCACTGCTGGTGTTAGAAAAGGCCTGGCCCATCATCTTGACAGTAGGGACATTATTTAGGGTCCTCAGTATTCTGTACTGTTGTACAGCATATCAAGTAGAGTTGTTGGTTTTACCAATCAGCCTCCAGTAGAAATATGTACCAGGACCAACGCGAGGTTATTGACATCCGGGTATGCTACCAGTCGCTCGGCAACCATGTTTACATCTACTGCCTCAGCCCCGATGCCCGGCAATTGATGGACCGATTCAGTAGAGACACCGGTGGTTCAAGTTCCTCACAGCCGAGAAATCACTGGTTCTCTGGTAAGAACAACCGTTCGCTGAGCCGGAAAAGCCAAGGATTTGAAAAAAGTTTTCTGCTTGATGCTTGCTTGTGCATCGGCCTTGGCGTGGTGCCTGCACAGCCATGTCGTGAATGCCTGCAAGTTGTCTAATATGGCCATTTCAAGGCGAGCTATTCACAGGTAATCTGCAAGGTCTGCTGCTGTCTGAGGTCCATCGGCCCTCAAAACTTTATACATCTTTCTGGTTGAGGCCCGGATACTGGCCGAAATTCAGAAGCCAACTGTAAGGTAGGAGCAGTGGCCCCAGGGCCAAAAGGCAGCTGGCCCGCATTTTTCTGAATCCCTCCAGTGCCACCGCCCTGTAGCGATCAGATTTCATTCAGCGATGCAACGGCGCTCGAGCATCATTTAGTCAAATTCGATTGGGATGTACTTACTCTAACCTAGACATTATGTATCTCTTCGTGCTAGTTTTCCCTGGCCATTCTGGGTCAACTCGCCAAAAGCGACAACGAGCCTGTGTTTGCAAAAATTAAAACCCACTTGCGCAAATGTAATAAAGCAAGATCGTAGAATCGAGGCGATTTACAGGTTTAGATTAGGGGCCTTTTCGAGACGAAGCCATTGTCTATTTTCTTCTTCTTTTCAAGGCCTTTGATTTGCTGAATGGTGTCTAGGGGCAAGTTTTACTGGGGCCACAAGCTAACAAACGACAAGGGGGCCACCTGAGTTTATCCCTTTTACCTCCAGGCTCCCGCAGGTTAGGCCTGCTGCCACTACAACACAACAAGTTGTCAGGGGTGCCATTGTATGCTGTGCTGTACAGCAGTATTTGCCTATTGGCCCTCGTCGTTCCTCCCTTTGGTTATGGTTTTGTGTATCAGCAGTACTCGACAAGAACGTCGCCATCATCCATTTCATTCCAAGGATTTGATTGTCATGTCGCTATAGTCACTCGTTAGCAAGCTCAAGCATCAAACGCCTCTATACTGGTTGCCCAGATCATCCGGTTGGCGGCCTTTGGTTGCCTGTTCACCCTCCCTTCGCTCTCGCAATCTCGTTCTCTTCCAACGCCCAACTAAACAAACAACCATCTACGAATGAGAGTGTGATCTTGTCCCATAACTGTGCTACCTACACAGAACCATGTCCCTGCCCGAGAGACCTGGGTCCCTCACACCTTCTTACGAACAACGAAATGCCTACCGACAGTCTCCTGCGCGACGCAACCGCCCTCATGATGTCGAGACCGGGAATTACTACCCGGTGGCCAGTCCTCCCTCTCGTCAACATCAGCGTGTAGCATCCGGGAACTCTTTCCCAGAGACAATTCGGAATCCCGATATCCCAGACCGACAGCCGTTGTCGCCGTCGCCGTCGCCGATGCCTCAGCAAGCCCACGGAGCTGGTGGTCCGACACGCAAGAGGAGTCTGATACGACCTGAGCGTAACAGGATCGATAAGGACCATCCGAACTACCACTACCGAAAGCATGCTGCGCAGATGGAAACGTACCCGTCGACGACGGGCAACGAGCCGTTGTTCGAAGATCTTGAGGACAGCACTAAGCTGTCGGCAGAAAGGAGCTTAGGTGCCACCTCCGACAGCTCCGCCCCGCGAGAGCCGCGAGAGCGTAGTGATCCCTTGGAGAAGCCCAAGGGAAGATCCCGCGCATCACGCCGGCGTCGCTCTAGCGGGCACCATAAATCCTCCAAGCTGGCCAAGGAGCAGCGGGCGAAGCCCAAGGAGGTGATCCGACCGCCCAGTATATGGAACGTCTACTGTGCCGTCATAACATTCTGGTGTCCCGACTTTGTTCTCAGCTGGTTCGGTTTCAAGTCCAAGGCCCAACGGAGAGCGTGGAGAGAAAAAATGGGGTTGATTAGTATCATACTCTACCTGATGACGTTTGTGGGTTTCCTAACCTTTGGGTTTACCCAAGTGGTCTGCGGTTCTCCCGGTATTCGGCTCCATGTGAACGAGGTCGGCACCGGCTACATGATATTCCACGGGAAAGCATACGATCTGACCAAGTCGAGGCATCCTCCTGCGGACGGAATTCCGCTGCGGCCTGATGGCGGATTCCCCAACATCCTCTACGACGTTCCGGACATGGCCTATGGTGGACGTGATGGAAGCTTCATGTTTCAGAACGTCAACGGCAAGTGCAAGGATCTCATTACAGCTACCGACAAGTCCACCATTCCCACAAATGCCAAGGGCGATCTGGCGTGGTATTTCCCTTGCACTACCTTTGCGCAAGATGGCTCGAGCAAACCAAATTACACGTATCCGTATTACAATGGATGGTCGTGCCATACGACGCGGGAAGCCCGAGACACGTTCTACCTGGACATCCATCCTACCGGCGACGTCTTCTACACGTGGGATGACCTGAAGAATGACACGCGTAATCTGATCGTGTATTCGGGGCAGGTCCTGGACTTGGACCTCCTCCAGTGGTTTGACGAGGAGCAGGTAAACATTCCCGATCGTTTCAAGGAGCTGAGGGATCGAAATTCGGCGGCCAACGCGGCTGTCCGCGGACGCGACGTCACCCGCGCCTTTCAGAAGGCTGAAGATAAGCATATGGCCCAGTGCTTCGAGGAAATCATCAAGGTCGGAACCGTCGATACTGAGACGGTCGGCTGCATCGCCTCTCAAGTGGTGCTTTACGTGTCCTTGGCTCTTATTCTGTCTATAGTGGGGGCAAAATTTGTCTTGGCCATCGTCTTCCAGTGGTTCATCAGTCGCAAGTACGGCGCTTCGAAGACATCGCAGACCGCGGACAAGAAGAGGCGGAATCAACAGATCGAGGATTGGACTCAGGACATCTACCGCGCGCCGCCGCGTATGCCCGGCGATATCAACAGCAGCTACGGCGGCTCCGACAGGAACAGCAAGCGTACCAGCGTCTTCTTGCCTACCACGTCTCGCTTCTCTACTGTGTACGGTCCCGGCAGCGAGAGGAGCAGTCGACGCCCGCAGGTTACTACCATGAGCAGCCAGGCCTCTACCGGGCCTCTGCTCCATCCCGGGTCCATGTACAAACAGGCCAATGACAGCAGGGTCAGTATGCTGCGACCGGACGGATATCATCCTTCCCCCAGCCCTCTGGATGGCTACGGCCCCGCCGGCTTCATTCACGAGGCCGTCGTTCCACAACCGCCCTCCGACTACCAGCCTTTCGGCTTCCCTCTGATCCACTCCATCTGCCTCGTCACGGCCTATTCGGAAGGCGAACTTGGACTCCGGACCACGCTCGACTCGCTCGCCATGACGGACTACCCCAACAGCCACAAGGTTATCCTGGTCATATGCGACGGCCAGATCAAGGGCAAGGGCGAGACCATGTCGACGCCGGATATCTGTCTGGGGATGATGAAGGACCACACGGTGGATCCCAGAGAGGTCACGGCATTCTCCTATGTTGCCGTGGCGAGCGGTTCCAAGAGACACAATATGGCCAAGGTCTATGCCGGCTTCTACGATTACGGCGCGGATTCGACCATACCGGTGGAAAAGCAACAAAGGGTGCCTATGCTGCTCATCTCCAAGTGCGGCACACCTGACGAGGCTACCAAGGCCAAGCCCGGCAACCGAGGAAAGCGTGACAGTCAGATAATATTGATGTCGTTCCTCCAGAAGGTCATGTTTGACGAGCGCATGTCGGAGCTGGAATACGAGATGTTCAACGGTCTCTGGAAGGTTACTGGCATACCACCTGATTACTACGAGGCCGTCCTCATGGTCGACGCCGACACCAAGGTGTTTCCGGACAGCTTGACCCATATGCTCTGCGCCATGGTGCGGGATCCCGAGATCATGGGCCTGTGCGGCGAGACGAAGATCGCCAACAAGAAGGATTCGTGGGTCACGGCCATACAGGTGTTCGAGTACTTCATCTCTCACCATCAGGCCAAGTCGTTCGAGTCCGTCTTTGGCGGTGTCACTTGTCTGCCCGGCTGTTTCTGCATGTACCGCATCAAGGCGCCCAAAGCGGCGAATACGTGGGTGCCCATTCTGGCCAATCCCGACATTGTCGAGCACTACTCGGAGAACGTGGTGGAAACCCTCCACGAGAAGAACCTGCTTCTTCTGGGCGAGGACAGATACCTGACGACGCTCATGCTACGGACATTCCCCAAGCGCAAGCAAGTCTTCGTCCCGCAGGCCGTCTGCAAGACCACCGTCCCAGACGAGTTCATGGTGTTGCTCTCGCAACGCCGGAGATGGATCAACTCCACCATTCACAACCTGATGGAGCTGATTTTGGTCAGAGATCTCTGTGGTACTTTCTGCTTCAGTATGCAGTTTGTCGTGTTTATCGATCTGGTTGGCACTCTAGTTCTGCCTGCAGCCATTGCATTTACCATCTACGTCGGTAAGTAGATCTACATTCACGCCCCGTGGTCAGATTTTCGTCCCTGTTCTAACGTAGTTGCCAGTTGTTATTTCCATCGTCGGGCCGGCTGTGCAGATCATTCCGCTCGTCCTCTTGGCGCTGATTCTCGGTCTACCGGCGGTACTCATCGTGGTCACGGCTCATTCGTGGACCTACGTGGGCTGGCTGTTCATCTATCTCCTGTCGCTTCCCATCTGGAACTTTGTCCTCCCCGCCTACGCGTTCTGGAAGTTCGACGACTTCTCGTGGGGCGAGACGCGCAAGACGGCCGGTGAAAAGACGAAGAAGGCCGGTATCGAGTACGAGGGCGAGTTTGACAGCAGCAAGATCAAGATGCGGCGATGGTGCGACTTTGAGCGTGAGCGCAGGATGCGTGACAACAACTTCTGGGGCTCGCGCGAAAGCGTCGTAGGTGGTAGCGGTGGTGGTGGTGGTGGTAACAACTGGTCGAGAGGCCCAACTGGACCACCTCCTCACCCGTACGACGAGTATTACTCGGACGTCTAATGTGATGGAGATGCATGCGGGCAATATTCCAGCCGTGGCATAATCTTATGCCTGCTTGGCTTTAATCCAATAGGACGGCGGGGTGTCCGGTTAGAAGAGGATGCGAGATTCTACTTCAGCGGACAGGGCTTTCCTAGCTGGACAGGCAATCGGGACTTTTGTTATATATAGATAGGGGGAGGGGGAGAGAGGAATAGGGAGATGGGGGAGAGACAGGTTGTCGAGCGGCATCGGATCGGCGTAAATGGGCTTTTTTCCCTCTTCTTGTTGTTTGTCTGTTTGTTTTGTTTGTACATGAGATAGCTTTACTATACTGTACCGACCTTAGACATAATTATCCTATTCTATTTTTTTCACCTGCTTTTTTTAACAATATATGTGCTTGCTTGCTTGCTTGGTGTTGCTTTTATTATAGAAGGTGGATTACTTAACACTAACCTAGGTACTAAAAAGGAAGTTGGGGCAAGTTTCCACTAGACAGAAGGGTAAGGAATATAGATAGGGAAAGAGGTTGTTTTAATTTGTTGTCCCTTGTTTTTTACTTGATAAGTTATAAATTCACTCCTTTGCTTGTCTTTCTCGTCTTTGATAATTAATACTTTCTTTACTTTGTAACCTCAGGTTGCATACTGGTGGTAGGTAACATGTCAAGGTTACTCGAGACCCTGGAGGTAGACCTAACCCTAGCAACCTCGACTCCAGGTTGCAGGCATTGTTTAAAGAACAATTTAGCCCACCTTAGGTAGCTACTTAATATGTATGTATGTTGATAGGGATACCCATTGTCGACTTGTTTTTTAATTTATTTTACCGGACTAAGACTTCCTTCCCTGCCCCTGCCCCTGTCTTTCACACAATGAATTCCCTGTCCCTGTCGCCCCGTTTCTTTTCTTCTTCTTCATCAGACTTTTCTGTTCCGTTCATTTTGGTAGCTCCCCTGTCTTTATTAAATGTGCTCATAATGGGGGTAATTATTAAGAATGTTGTTGGTCGTTAGTGGGAGGGAGGTAGGGGTATGGTAAAAGTGACACGTTTTTACATGTTGGTTGTTGAAAACGAAACAAAAGAAGTGACTCTCCCCCACTCAACACGGACTTTTGCAGTAATCTGCTCGTGGCCTGCCTGCACCGCATCTCTCGATTTTAGATTGCCGGCGATCTTTTGTTTCTTCCCCCCTTTTCTATCACTTGAACAGTGTTGCACAAGAAAATCGAGATGTCCGCGGTTAGTAGGCAGCTGTGGCTTGGCTTGTTTTTCTCAGCTACCGTTCCTCGCTCTCAGGAATCCTCCTCATCTCATTTTGTGTGGATAGAGATGTGAGAAGATGCGAGCGAGGTTTTTGGGGAGCACCGGGGGCTAGCTAGGTAAACAAACCTGGCATGCCTGGTAACTGGATAACTGTTGGCGATTTTGCTGAGCCGGGCCGTGGCCGCGTGAAGTCCGGTTCTGGCACAGTTCCGAATTGGATGGTCAGATTTCTGCGGCTGCTGTGAATGCTGAGAGAATTATTATGTCAGAGGAGGAAAGTCGCAGTCCCATGATTCGACACACGGAGGACCTATCATAAACTTGCCCTTGCAGCCTGGCTGTCGTTGGTAACTGCTATACGGCTTTAGACAGTGGATGGCAGGCACAAGTCACATATTAGCTTCATCCTTCACCAAGTGGAGGATGCTAGTAGGCATCTAGCCTACCGAGGTCATGGGACGGCAGATGCAAGTCAACCAACACTCATCTCTTTCGACATGAGGAGTACAGCACTGCTGTACTATGTAACATGTGTCGGGGACTCTATCAGCCGAGGGAATGACAAGAGCGACAATAAAGGCAAGCGCAGCCGGCTAGCGGCATACAAGAATTCCATGCAAGATTCCAAGGAGAAGCCCCGTTAGTGCATAAATCCCGAAATCATTGGCTGCACGGACTTTGCGCTCGTGTTTAAAGGTGGCCTTCACCTGCATGCGCATACGCCTTGCTGTTGCGCTAGTTAATGACGAGGTGATCACGGCCCCGTACGGCTGCATCGGCGGACGTAGGGAGTACCATCGACAGTCGAGTCCTGTATGGTTGTCGTCCCTTTCGATATGTTTATAAACCAAGAAGGGGACACCACAGTTCATTTCGTCCATCTCGCGATTGCGTGGACCATGGCACCAGAGATGGCCGACATAGGGCGAAAAGACGAAGACAAACAGGGGCAGAATTCATCGTGTGGCTGTTTAGACCATTCCATGCGGGCGGCCGTCTCTCTCTGAGTTGAGATATGACGATACTGGAACTCGACGGATTTCACGGATTGGACCATCGGTGGATCGATTCGGGCGTCTGGTCTAGGCCGTACTAGCGATGACGAGGCCGAGTACAGAATGCGTATGCTGGCCAATACCTGGCGAAAAAACACAGCAAAAAGGATTATGGCAACCTGCAGTGGTGCAATTGCCAATGCCACACTTTGACCGGTTTCTGGCACCAGAAAAGGCCCTACTCGGCACCTTGATGCTGAGTTAGATTTGAACCGGGGAATCGGGGATCCCAAAATGATGTATCACTATTAGCAGCCATGACATGTCGAGTCGAGTCGACGGGACCAGTTCAGCGAACGGTTATTATTTGGTCAAGAGATGCTCTCTAATAGTGACGCCAAGGACCAACGACTGTAAAACTGACTTGACAGGCGACCAGACCATGGATACGGCTGAGCGAATCCTTGGTCCTGGGGGTGGCTAAGCAAGGCTGCCGAACCCTCAGGCAGCTACCTAACCTGGGTTATTGTGGTTAGCGGACTAACCTTACCTGCGGAGTCAACGGAATAGCGTCCGCTTGGGAGCAAGGAAGTCGACAACATGGTTAGCATCCATCGGCAGCAAGGGTTCGAGACTCGAGTGATGTACAAGAGAAAGTACGGTACAGTAGTTCGGTACCCAAGCGAGTTGGGAGGTGATTCCACTCTGGTGACAGGTCACTCCTGTCTCTTTCCACTCGAATTGTTACAACAAGCAAGCTTGAACCAACAGGGCGGCTTGAGCGGGAGGGGTCTCGTAATTACCACGTCCGTCCCTCTTCTTTCCTCTTTGGGCCTCAAGTCCTCGAGTCCTCGAGTATTCACACGTCGGGGTTTAAAGTTTTCGAAAGTACGACCAAGTACTGCTGTACAAAACAAAAAGCCCAAGTGGAGCCTTTTAGGTACTGGGGATTTCAGCTGGAAAGAGCGCACAACAGGAAAGCGCACAGGTACCGCATAACGAGGCAGGTTGTACAGACGTACAGAGCACCTTCTACCTACATATGTAAACACCCTGGTGTCTTTACCAGTAAGACTTCCATATGCAAGCCTGCATCATCCTATGATTCTGCGTTATCACTGAGTCTGCACTCTGGGCAATCTTCACTCTGTATGCTGTACAGGGCGCAACAAAGGCCGGCCATTGTCCAGTAATAATGTGACGAGAGAAGGCACGCTAAGATGATAAGTCGAGTGATCCTTGTTCATCCACCTTAAAATGCAGCAACCCCACGGAGAGTTCTATCCAAATATCCCGAACCCAGGCGCGCCAGACAGAAACAAACCCAGGGATAATGGAGGTATGGATGGCATAATGGAGCCAGATTAACCTTAGACAGGTATGTACATACGAATGGGGTTTTCTGGCAAAGCAGAACTATGGACGGCTGTGGACAGCCAGCAATGAGCATACATCATACAGGTAACAGCAATGCACATACTCTGTCAGTCTACCAAAGTCTGACACAGGCAACCGGCATTAACGTCCAATGAGAACGGATTCGCCAGTCCTTTTATCTCAACCAACTTGTTACGGTACATGCATGTACTTGCCGGTAGAAGAAGGTCTGGGCAGAAGCCCGTACTTGTGGGTATCTGAGTACTTAGGTTACCTACATACCGAGGACAGAAATCCGTACCAACATATTCTTTTCATTAGTGACGATTTGTAAGTCTGATAACCACCTACCCTTGTCTCCATTTTATTAGCCCCTGTATTCCGCCTACGGCGCGAGCCGAGTTGGTTCTTAATAACTGCCCGTTTCCAGATTTCCGCTGCAACGGTTCCCTCGAGATATTTCTTGGTGCTCTTCTGATGATGTGGTTGGACCCTACTAACCTAGCCTTCCACAGCCGCTTTGACGTTTCCCAGAGCTCAGCATTCCGAGAATCTGGATTACCAGTTACAACCCTGGAGGAAGAGAGACAACCCTTTCCATTCCGGCTGAGTGGCAGACCATCCCAATTGCCGCTTCCAACATCTACAGCGCCCCCCTCTCTCTCTCTCAGCTTACAGCATCGTCGGGAAACCCGTACCTTGAAACTGCGGTGTGTCTGCAGTGGCTCTTATTCGCTCGTTCCCCCACGTAGGAGATACACCACGAGCGGGATTTCAACAGTGGCTTGTGAGCCGCCTTGGGGTTCGACGCCGCACAGCGCGCATCGTGCATGGTTGCATATCGTTTATCGTGGAGCCGAAAAAGCAAAGCGTTGAAGCATTGTGCCCAGATAGACCAACGCCCCGGGAGTCTTGCAAGCGTCACTCGGCATAAGCCTGTCTCAACTTGGGCTCTGTCTGTCCGGCCTCAGCTGAGCGCCAATCAAACGAACGTCGGCCGTATCTCCTCCGTCTCGCTGCCCAAAGGGCGGAAAGGGCGATGCTGGCTTGGACCTCTTCATCAGCCTCACGCTCGCCATCCCCTGGTCTGCATCTGTCCGCCGCCGAGGAGACTGCAACTCAACAGCAGGACGGTCAAGTCGGTGGGCCCGATCAAGCCATATCACCGCCAAGCCATGTGGGTGAGCATGTGCAACATTCTTCCTTCTCTGCTGCCCCTACTTCCTCGCCGTTTTCCCACTGGGTCCAGACTGCGGCCGTGCCCGGTGACGAACCTGATGAACTTGACGAACTTGATGAACCAGTGGACGACGACGATTCTGATATGATGGATGCTGAAGAAGGAGGCGTGTCCTTGTATGATAGCGATATGGAGGAATCATCCAGCCAGCATTCCCTGTCGCCGTCAGAGTCAGAGGATGACCATCTTTCTCCGCTGGTCGTGCCAGCTGACCAGGACGACTCCGACATGGAGGACGACATCTTCCACCCGCACCCTGCCTTCCTAGCCATTCCCAGTCCCACCCTGATAGCCCCTGAGAACTACAATTCGGTCGACTTCCTGCGGCACTGGAGATGGGTCAAGAGGGTGGTCGGGCCGAACGTGCTGGAAGGTCTGCCGAGGAACGAGTTTACGCTGGCGGACAACATACCACCGAGGGTCCTCTACAAGGATCTGAAGGGCGACGAATGCGATTTCCAAGGCATCAACTGGCTGCCCCTGGGCGTGACCAGGCGCATGGCCCGGAAATGCCGTTTTGCCACTTTTATCAACTATACCAACCATCCCAATACTGACGTGTTGGACCCGTCCAGGCCCTCCAGACTGCTCAGCCGTTGCGAAAGCTTCTTTCGGTTCCGTAGCATGGACCTGCGGCGCGACGTCAGCCTACTCCATTTCCAGCTGCGGAACATCCTGGGCTGCGCTTCCCGGACACGCATCTTCTATCCGGGCACAGATATGACGATCCGGGAACTGGATCCCACCTCGGGACGTGTAAGAACGGCCATGTCCTTTCGCAAAGACCCTGACGAGATAAATATATCGACGCTAGCGGCAGAGGAGGGTGTCCTCATAGCGGGCACCTTCGCCGGGGCATATCGCTATCGTTCTGTCGAATCCGATGCGCCGGCCGAGTATTGCGGTGGTAGGCTCACCCGGCACCCCAGTGGCATCACCAATCACGTAGAGGTCTTTACGCCTCGCTACTCGTCTGGACCCGTCGCGGCTGTATCG
Organism: Xylariaceae sp. FL0594; assembly: GCA_022385605.1. Lineage (NCBI taxonomy): Eukaryota > Fungi > Ascomycota > Sordariomycetes > Xylariales > Xylariaceae > Xylariaceae sp. FL0594. The sequence continues at coordinate 43,081 of MU280854.1, forward strand.
TCGAACGACTGGTGTCTCCGCACGGTTGACCTAACCACCAATCAGATGACGTCAGAGACGCCGTACGACCACGCAGTAAACTGTACCAGGCTCAGCCCTGACAAGAGGCTCCGCGTCATGGCCGGCGACACCAGGGACGTGATCATCACAGAGGCCGAAAGCGGGAACATTCTCCAGCGCCTCGAAGGGCACAGGGATTACAGCTTCGCCTGTGACTGGGCGGCCGACGGCTGGACGATAGCCACGGGCAACCAGGACAAGACGGTCCGGATCTGGGACGCGAGGAAGTGGAAGGACAGCAAGGGCAAGAGCCTGAACGTGGCCATGTGGTCCGAGATGTCGGGCGTCCGGAGCCTCCGGTTCTCACCGCTCGGGTCGGGCAAACGCGTCCTCGTGGCGGCCGAGGAGGCCGACATCATCAACATCATCGACGCGGGAACGTTCGAGTCCAAGCAGACAATAGACATATTCGGCGAGCTCGCCGGCGTGGGCTTTGCCAACAACGGCCAGGAGGTCTTCGCCCTGTCGAGCGATCCCATACGCGGCGGCGTCCTGTGTCTCGAGCGCTGCGACGCCGGCGTGGAGGACACGTATGACTTCGGAGCGCCGCCGATAAGGGGGTTTCGTAGTCCGGTGGGCTATGACTGGCTGCCGACGCCCCAGCAGGTGGTGAATCGTGCGGGGACTGGGGTGACGATCACGCAAAAGCAACGAGAGGCCGCCCTGGCTGGCGATTGGTGGTTTTAGTCATAATATAAGACAGAAAAACGTACAAGATCCGTGTTTTTCCACATATTTTTTGACACATTTCTCAGAGATAAACAAACAGGGCTTGGTCGGTCGGTCGGTCAGGTGATTGGGTTATTTTTATTTATTTGTTTGTTGTTCATATGTCATGTCATTAGGCAGGCAAGTAGGTTAGTAAGATCGGCGTCAGGGAAGAAAGGTAAAGAGAGATAAGATGCATAGTCTAAATCGGCTACATTTTTGTTTTCATTTTCTGGGATTGACATATTATATATATTACAAGCGGGGAAGGTAGGGTAAGAAGGGAAGGGTGCTCTGGATGTATTTGTGTTGTTGGGTTTTTTCTTTCTTTCTATATATTTAAGTACACTACTACGATATCAGATCATCTCTACCATACCATACCATACCATACCGGATCATGGCATGCCTTCATGTTTTGGTGAGTTGGAATTTAATATATATAAAACATGTTGGTTTGTTGGTTGGTTCAAGGTTGTATGCTGTACTACAGTACAGTATCCACGGCGTGTTATTTATATGGCTCCTGATATATATTATATTGTAGGTATAGTATGGTATGCACCTTCTTGGCACGTTGGTTTGGTTATGTATGTATGTATGTATGTATACTCACTTTGTTTGGGATCTGTTAGTGACGAGCAGGCGGGAGGAGAGGAGCGTTCGTTACACGGCGAGAACCGGGGGGGGGGGAAGGGTTAGTGGTAGGGTAGGTTACAGGTAGATTAGGACGAAACTTTCCATTCATTCACTTCAAAGAAAATAGAGAGGAGGAAGAAGAAGCAAGCAAAAACGACATTTGATATTTGATCGAGACAAGTGCCAGCCAGAGCTGCAGATAATAGCTAGAGAGAGACACGGCCTAACCTTCAGCCCAGTTTCATTCAAACCGTAGCCGAGCGGAGAAGTAAGTTTAAGTAAGTAAGTGGGAAGGAAGGAAGCTGATAACTTTTCATTCATTTCATTCTGACCACTCACTCGACTAAGTGGATAGGTAAAATAACTCTGCTTCTTTCTTGTCCCTTAACCTTAGGACGAAACATCATGGGGTCAGTCATTTGTAACTGCCTTATCTAAGTACCTACCACCCACCAAGGCCTGGAATAATTACCTACCTATCTATTACAATGAACTTCTGCCTGCCACAGTTATAGATAGATAGATGTTGATAAAATCTGCAGACGTAGTAGTGGGACTGCCTCTCTCCTATTTATTCCCAAGCTTTCTCCTTCATCACAAAGTCTGTCATCACGAAAACAAGGCATTGCTTGTGTAGGGCAGGGCAGGACAGGCAGTTGAGTTTAGGCCTTGCCTTTAGCTCGTCCTCTTTCTGATATAACCAAAGTCACCAAAAGAGATACTTTCCCCGTCCTTGCAAGAATGACATGGACATATATAGAACTCACTAGATTGCCGATAATGTACAGACAACATAAGCATTGCAGCTCCTATAGGACAAGCTGATATTACACGCAATCACAACGGATGTATATAGTAAGACAACAACAAAATATGCATTCAACGCTTACGAAATCTTCAAAGGACTGGAACAAGACAGCAAATCCGTAAATAGACACTAGTAAATTACAACAACATTATGAATCAGACCCGACAGCTTTCGGTAGGTAGCAGGTACATGTAAACCTATGTAAATCTCTGCACTATCAAAGTAAAAATAAATCGTCGGTCTAGATCCTTGACATGACATGGCCATCGGTGCTAAGTTAGACATGTCGAAATATCAATGTTGACACACATTCAACATGACGTTTTTAAATGTTGATGCCGAGGATGGAGGCGCAACCCCAGTGCTGCTCACACTGGCACTGCGTGTTGCCATCCTTCCAGGCATCAGACGTCAAGCTGAAGATGACGGCCTTGTCGCCGACCTCCTGGATGATCGACTTGATGGCGACGGCCTGCTGGGCAGGACCGGGGACGGCCTTGCCGAGAGCCTTACCGGCGGCGGGCCAGCCGGTCTCCATGATGCGACCCTCCTTACCGGGGCAGATGTTGCTGATGATGTCGAGCTGGCCCTTGACGAACTGACCAGCCTGGTCGGCGGTGGTCTCGGTGTTGAAGAAAGCGTGGGCGTTGGCACCGACAAAGTCCACAACAGGGCAGACGAGACCGGCGAATTCGCTCTGCTGCCAGATGTTGACAGTCTCGGCCGTCGAGTAGGGACCGGTGTAGCTCAGCTGCGACTTCGTGGTCGAGATGAGGCCGGCGAGCTCGGCAGGTGTGCAGTAACCGTGGAGCACAGCCTCGTTACCGACGGAGATCAGGGCGACGCTGCTCCACTTGCTCCAGGCCTTGATGGCATCGATCTGCTCCTGAACACTGGGGTTGTGGGCGTTGCAGCCGGGCTCATCGACGTAGATGCCGAGAATGATCTTGATGCCGTGGGCCTCGCAAGCGGAACCGACGTTCTCAAGGGTACCGCAGTCGGTCGAGTAGACGCGGATGGTCGTCACGCCCGCAGCGGCAATAGCGGCGATATCGCTCTGGACCTGTGACGCCGACTTGCAACCACCACCGGCCGAGGTCTCGTAGGGAGTGTAGGAGACGGCCCAAGGCTGACCCGGTACACCCTTGCCAGGAGTCTTGCCAGGGCCACCGGTGGGGTAGGGCTTCGGGGTCGACTTGGTGCTGGAGGGAGCCGGCTTCGGGGTGTCGGTGTTGGCCGGGTAGGTAGTGGGGGCCGGAGCAGGGGCGGTGTCGACCGGGTAGGTGGTAGGAGCCGGAGCAGGGGCGGTATCGGCGGGGTACGTGGTAGGGGCCGGAGCAGGGACGGTATCGACGGGGTAAGTGGTGGGAGCCGGGGCAGGGGCGGGAGTGGTCTCAACGGGGTAGGTGGTCGGGACCACAACAATCTCGGTCGTGGAGGGCGTCGGGGTCGGGATCTCAAAGGGGCAGTAGATGACGGTGCTCGTCTCGGTCACGGTAGTCACCACCTCGGGCGCAGTGTAGGTGCCAGCAGGGTAGCTGGTCACGGTGGGGTAAGTGACCGTGGTATCCTGGGTCACCGTCGTGGTCGTCGGGGCGATGGTGTAGGTGCCAGCAGAAGGGCACACATATGTGGTGCTCTCGATGACGCTGGTCACAACGCCGCCACTGGTGGAGACGGTCGCATACGGGCACGTGACGGTCGTAGCGGTGGTCACAACCGTGGTGACACCACCGAGCGTGTGAGTGCCGGCAGGGACCGAGGTCGAGCAGGGAACGGCCACGGTGGTGGAATCAGTCAGAGTGACCGTCGTGGCCGGGAAGGTGTAGACACCGGTGGTCGAGCACGTCTGAGGAATCGGCGTGGGGACGAGGACCGGGGCGGAGCTCGTCGTTGTCGGCGCAGGGGGCGCAGGCGGGAAGACGACTGGCGCGCTCTGTTAGTTTGCATTGTACCTTGGACGCAATTGGCCTCAATTGAATGGAATCGCTTCACATACGGGTAGGCTGGCCGTAGTAGGTGCTGTACACGGTGGTGCAGCCGCAAGTCTCCTCGGTCGGGTAGCCCTTCTTCGCCTTGAGATGGGCGCCGGCGTGGTTGTGTCTGTGGTGAACGCTGCCAGCGCTAGCACCGGCCGCGAGAGCGGCGATCGCCAAAGTTGCCTTCATTTTTTCCTAGTGCCTTTATTCTTTCTCTTTTTCCTTTCTATTTCCAATCAACGGTCGAAACGCGACGGACCGCTGCCTGTCCTTCTTCGTGATATCGTAATCAAACAAACGAGTGCCCGCTAAAAGAGTGAAGCGGTGGGTTGGTTGCGGTGAAGTCGAAGGGACGAAAAGATGGTCAGGCGTCAAGACGACGACATTAAAAGGCGAGGCAGCAGCGGAAAGGAGAAGAGAAGGGGAAAGGAGGTCATAACATGGTCGTTAGTTTTATTACGTGGGCACGGCGCCATGGGTCTTTCGGCGCCAATTTTACCTGTTGTTGATTTCCGGTATGGTGCGCGCGAGGATTCTGGTCCACCGCTGGCACCCTCTTGTTCGTTTCTGGTTCGCATGACTGGGGTATCTTCCCCAGCCTGACCAACAGCGTTCGACCTCGAGCTCCCAATTGGGATGATTAGGACGATTAGGACGGGGCTAGGTGACGCCCCCTTGGCAAACCAAAGAACGTGTTTGTTCTTCTTCTGTTTGGGCGCTATGTACATAGTACAGCATAAGCGTGAGTTGGCGGAATGTCGTATCGCGGCTGGCAGGCTGTGATGCAGGTACAGGAGCTGTACTGCTGTACCTGCATTAGGTTGGATCGTCTCATCCGAGCTGTATGTATCCTGTACAGCATACAGCAGGATAAAGCCCATGTCTGGAAGCACACATGTTGCTCGATTCTGCTGCGTAAGATTGATGCTACACGGCTTTTGCTAAGCAAGGACAGCAGAGTCAGCTTATGTTGGATTCATCGACTGTTACCACTCAACCACTCCGATGGCTTCCACAGCTGTGATCTTCTTGAGTACTTCGACATGCGCCTCGTTGCGGAAATGAGAAGAGTCTCTGGTGTATGCATCTCGAAAAGATGACCGAGTCACCGTTACAAGTAATCGTCTGTATGTATGCTGTACATACTTACGTACAGTAATGTACAGAGGTGAGAGTGGAGAGGAACGTCGAAAATTGGAAGCTAAGAAAAACACGACCATGCCAGGGTAAAGCTGGCCTGGTCCAGAACGGCGCATGATTAGTGCAGGGGTTGTGTGGACTGAAAAACTGGAAAGGAGATTACCCGAGGACCAAGCGAAATTAACACCCATCTGGTGGTCTGACAAGTACAATCTACAGCCCCTCTGCCTCTGACAAATGCGTTGCACCAAGTACTAAATACTCATATCCATCTGACAAAATCTCTTGCCTGTTCAGGTGAGAGTGTACAGAATACTTACTTTTACTGTGATTCCCACATGGTCTGAATTTCATTGATGAATTATCAGTACCAACCAGTGGGTCAATTATTCTGTCCCACGCTTTAGCCAAACACTGGGGCATATTACAAGATATCTACTGTTGTAGACTGGGCGGGCTGTGCCTGCCTTTTGCAACTTTGCAAGAAAGGTGAAGAAACGCTGGTGAGAATTGAAAGTGAGGATAAAATAAGGGTGGTGGCGGTTCCTGCAGATTGAGAACTGGGGGGCGGCGCATGGGCTGTGCCTGCTTTTGCAAGTAACTGCAGCCCCTTTTCTATGTCATCGACCCTTCCCGCTCTCACACATACCAGGTACTAGCCTTGACAAACAGGCATGCTTGCTGTAATCAATTGACAACCAAACGAATCCTCCTCCATCGCCAATACGAGCATTGAACTACAAGTACACAACAGTTACAAGGTAGGTTAGCTCTGCATGGACATATGCCGTAGATGAGTGCAATGGTAGATTTTCCCTATGCAAGAACGAGAAATAATTCAAGATTGCCAAGCCCCTTTAAACGCTGAGATTAGCGCTGATGTGCAGGAATAATTATCACGCGGCCGACTTTATTTCCCGACAACTGACTGTCTGGCTGGTTGCCTGGCACCTGGATCACACATCATTTCTGTCAATGGTCAAGAATGTTCGCTCTCCCTGATTCGATGGTAGAAATACCCTACCTAATCCCCGGTACTGCTGGTATTGAAACTCACAAAGAAAGGTCCTTCCAGGTGAGGGAGGGGTGTGCTGTACCAGTACGCTTTCCGGCAAAGTTGATCGATCATCTCGCACCGCGATAAGCGAGAGCTCGTCCGTCAACCATGAATGGTGGGCTGGGAGTATGACTTTCCCCTCATAGGATATGGCCCTCTCCTGACCCAGAAATCAAGCTTTCTGGCTCTCAGGGGTTGGTTAACCCTTGAGCTGGACTGGCTTCCTATGCACGTCCAGGGCCGATCGTTGACTTTATTCAAATAAAATCTTGAGATGTTAAGTTATCCTCTGGTCCCTAAGTTCGTTTCGCCGCTTCACAGATCGACAGACAAGATGGACAACAAACGCATATACATTCCGCATGAGATGTCGCTGAAAGCTCGATCTAAAAAGCTGAGAAAAGCCCGATTAAGGAACGGAGTAACACTGAATACACAAAGCACCTGCGAACCATCTTCGGTTGCGACTCATTTTTCATCAAGAAAAATGCCCCCCCCCCCTGCGAAATATACCCCGTGACCCTACTCCGGTCCGGTTTTTGTCACATGCCACTCACACTCTCGCAGTGGGCGTTTACATCTGCAGCAGAGCGGTCAAGCCAACGGAGACGATGAAGAGTCCGATCTGTTTTTATTTATTTTGTCAGTGACTAGGTCGTCTAAGCAAAACAGAAAAATTCTTACCGAAACACCTGTCATCACGCTCCCGGAGGTAGGCGGTGTGGTGGTAGTCGAGTTGCCACCGCCGCCGCCGCCGCCAGTGCCCGCGGGCCCGGTCGTGGTCGTGGTCGTCCCGGACCATGTCCCCGTGCTACTAGAGGTAGACGACCAGGTCGTGCTCGCAGTACCGGTAGACACGGGATAGGAAGACGAGCCAGTATCGGTAGATACCGGATAGGAGGACGAGCCAGTATCACTAGAGACGGGGTAAGAAGACGAGGCAGTGTCTGTCGTACTACCGGCGGCACCGGTATCGGTGGTCCCGGTCGTCGAGGAAGAAGAGACGCTGCCTGTCCAAGTGGTGGAGGAGCTATCCGTCATTGTCATCCCGTCCGTCATCGTCTTGGTAGTGGTGGCGGTGACGGTGGTGTCGGTGGATGACGACGGCGAACCAGTAGCCGTAGTGGTACTAGTGGTAGTAGTCTGGGCAAAGGCCATGCCCGCGAGGGCGAGGATTGCGGTTTTCTTGACCGTCATGTTTACTTTTGATGGACTTGAAATCCCAAAATGAGCTTACCAGAGTGTATTTATGATTGAACGAGTGGAAGACTGGAAAGCTGATGGGATAGCAAGAGGCCAAGGAGAAGAATATGACCAGTTCGGAAGTCGGCTTATGGGGGTAGATAAGGGAGAGCGAAGCCAGCCCAAGATCACGATCTGACGGACAAAGAACAGTGGGCGTCTCTTTGACATGGTGCAATAAATTATTCATATATATCATATCTCACCAAGTAACAGTGGTGTAAGAACCTCAGTAACCGAGGAGGGGCTCCAAGGGAGTGAGTGGGCTTGTCTTTCATTCCTCGGGGCAGCCGTTGAAAGCGATCGACTGGTGCTTCTCAAATCGCTCGTGTGGCGCTGGGGTAGCAAGACATTTTACGTGTAAAAAACAGGAATACTATACCAGTAAGGGGGATCTTTCGTCATAGACTAGGTTAAAGACAAAGACGTTGTGTCGTGTTGAAGCCCATGAGTGCGTGTTTCTCCTAACGGACCACCCTACGACGATGCCGAGTTCCCTTGCTGAAACCTGCTTGGGTGTTCAGGATGGGCCGTCCGTCCGCTCGGTGCCGATGCCGTGAGTATGTAGGGGCCAAGATGCGTGTAATGGATGGCACGCCGATCAAGCTAGCCCTTCCATATACCAAATGCCATCGCACTGCTAGCTACGCCATACTACTCCTCCCCCCTTGCTTTTCAACAAAGACGCCCTCGCTTCACCAGTGGTCGAGTAGGAGTATGTATGCTTCGTAAAAATAAGTTTTGGGTTGAGCTACAAGCCGAGCTGGAGAGAAAGATGCACTTCAGAAATTGTCCTTTTGGCAACTATCTCTTTCTTAATATGCCGTTTCTTTATGCTCTCAATCAATTGGTAACCTAAATAGCAGATGAGAAGACTTGCAAATGAGGCTACTACTCACTGTAATCTCCTTTCATGTATCTGGAAACTGGGACCAGCTGCTCGACAGCTGCCATCCAGCTAGCTTGGAGAGTTGGATAGGACGTGTCAGGTAAAGGGTCCCCACTGAAATTTCGGTCGATGGAAATTTGCCACCTGCCGCCTCCAGCATTAGGTAACATTGCAGTATTGATTGACCCCCTGGCTCATACCCTGAAATTTTGTTTACTATCAAATCAGCCAGATCATCAACAGCGTCGGGACTCGGCCTCGTTCTAGCCACACGCTCTCTCATACCCTCTTTTACAATCTTCTTGCACATGTAGAATAAATACTTCTTGTTGATAATGCTTCAGGCTTCAAAATCGTCATATGTTTGCTGGCAGTGCGCTGCTCGGCGACTGGGGCCTTCTTCTTTCACTAAATCACTATCAAGAAGGGTAAATTATGAAAACCATCCTAGCTCTCTCATCAAATCCCACCTGAGGATACGAGGTTAACACTTCTACAGGCCTTCGCAACGGTGCAAGATGGAAGGAGATATGAAGACTTGGGAGGGCACCCTGGAAGACGTCTCACGCCCTTTCGCGTCAGACTGCGGCAATGGGAGCAGCTGAACAAGGAACCGGGCGAGCCGATGCTGCCGGATCTCGCCGAGGAATCCCAGCTGTCCAACTCGGTCACGCGGCCGATGAACGTGAGCATGTTGCAGGTCAAGCCCGACGACAGCTCTCCCCTGTTCCTCGGCGACGAGTTGATAGATCTGCGCTCCGACGACGCCATGTTGAACGCCGGCGACCTAGTTGAGCTGAGCGCAGCCGGTTCGAGACGACCTCTCCTTGCCGTCTGTCTGGGTCGTCTCCACGGGATCGAGCACTTTTACACCGTCAGCGGCAAGTGGTTCGCTGCCGTGGGCATCAACACCCTCTTCGTGGTCCACGGGTTCGCCAGTCAGGCAGAGCTGCAGCCGCTCATCGATGACCTGAGCCTGGATTCTCGTCCGGCTGAGGCGTTCAACACGCTCCACGATCTGGGCGAAGGACCGTCGCGGGCCACGGGTGCCAAGCTATTGCGCAAGATGTTGCAGTTCGCCCAGGATGCCGAGACTGTCTACCAGGACAACGTCGGCACGCTTGACGCGTCCAGTTCGTTCATCGGAGATCCTATAAAGCATCGTTATCTCACTCTGTACGAGATAGCCAGTCTTCTCCTGCCGGACAAGCTGAGGTCTCGTGACAGATACCCCCCCCACGCCTTGTATGCCGTCCACCGCTCCTTACTCCAGGACGAGGTGTTCTTCAGGCCGCTTCGGCATACCGGCCACAGGAGGTCATATCTGTTCGAGGTCAGCCCGCTTTCCGAGGTCCAGACGATACAGAAGGTGGACAAGATCGTACGTGCTTACCAGGTCGGCTTGGCAAGCCGAAAACCCGAATTGCCCGCCCCCGACTCCCCTCTGCTGTCCTTTGTGCAAAAGGCACAACCCATCATCGACTACAGCAGGAAGTACCAGGACGAGTTACGGAAGGGCAAGAACAGACCAAAGTCGAAACAACCACCGAAAGACCCGAAGTGGTCCCAGACTGATTACGACATTCTGCATTTCATCGAGCTCTGGGCTAGCTACCAAAAGTTTCCTCCTCACTCACGTCTGCAAGCCGTGGGCTCCACCATCTTGCGGGCCCTCGGCCGTTACGAAGACTTCCCCGGATATCTGCCCTCCACCGGCTGGACCATGCTGCAAGAGGTCGGCTGGATACCCTCATGGGAGATTCCGTCCCGGTACAGCGTGCGGTTTCCAGACGTGGAGATCAAGCGAGGCGGCAGCTACACCCGCCCGTTCTTTGGCTTGCTCGAGAGACACCTGAAGAGCGACGCGCTGGCATCCATCAGGAAGCCATTCAAAGGCACGGCCTTCTGCATCGACGACGTCACAGCCGGGGAGATCGACGATGCCGTCTCTATCGAGCGGACGTCAAAGGAAGGCGAATACTGGATCCACGTGCACGTGGCAGATCCGGCCTCATCCTTCTCTCCAGACACGCCGGTGGCCAAATATGCCGAACTCATCCCCGAAGCCATCTACCTCCCGGGCCATGCCGAGCCCATGCTGCCCCCGAACCTCATCCACGAGCGCTTCTCGCTGGCCAAGGACAGGCCCTGTCTCACCTTCAGCGCGCTGGTGAACGAAGACGGCATCGTCCTGGACGAGAAGATCGCGCCTCACACCCTGGGCAAGGTCGTCTACATGACGTATGAGGACGCCGCCTCGGTCGTCGATCGGCCCAGGGTAGACCCTTTCAAGATGACGGACCAGTGGGCCGTCGGCCGGGTGCCGAAAGCCAAAGACGCGACCAACAGACCCATGGCCCGGCCCGAGGAGCTGAATGATCAGGAGAAGGAAGACCTGCGCAAACTGGCCGAACTGGGCGAGCGCACGCAAGCGTACAGGTTGAGGAAGGGCGCGATACCGATATTCCGACCCCGGCCGATGGCCTCGGTCCACTTCGAGCGGACCAGCAAGCAGCAGCAACCCGACGGAACAGCAGCAGCAGCAGCTCCAGCGCACTTCATCACGTCCGAGAAGCCGGCGATCCGGGTGCAGTACTCGAAGATGTCGGCCACGGACCTGGTGGAGAACGCGATGAAGCTCGCGAACGAGGTCGCCGCCCGCTGGTGCTACGAGAGGGGCATCCCCGTCCCCTACCGCACACAGCCGCACGCGCTGCGCAACGCGCCCGCCGTCCAGCAGCTGGCGACCACGGTGCTCGGCCCGGCCCTCGTCAACGGCGAGACGCCCGACGAGAACGTGTGGCGGCAGATGCGGTCCCTGCTCGGCATCGACGACGTCTCGACCACGCCCGGCCCGCACTTCACGCTCGGCAGCGACATGTACACCAAGGCGACGTCGCCGCTGCGCCGCTTCGGCGACCTGGTCGTGCACTGGCAGATCGAAGCCGCCCTGCTCGAGGAGAAGAGACTCGGCCGTCCCCTCCTCAAGAACCGAGACAAGAAGGACAAGAAGGACAACGACCTCTCATTCCTACCCTTCCCAGCCCACGAACTCGACCGCATGCTTCCCCTCCTCCGGCTGCGCGAGAAGCAGGCCCGCGCACTGACCAACGTGGCCGGCCCGGAGCAATGGATCCTGCAGGCCATGGAACGCGCCTGGCGCCACGGCGAGGCGGCAGACGTGCCCCTCCCCAAAACGTTTCGGCTCACCGTCCGCGTCCTGCAGCGCACCCTCGCCATCGGCCAGCTCGACTGGTTCGACCGGTCCGCCGTCCTCCGGTTCGGGAACCTCGCCCCGCACGCCGTGTCCAGGGACCTCCGCGTCGGCGACGTCCTCGAGGTCGAGATAGACGATATCGACGTCTACAGCAACCGCGTCTTCGTACGCGCTGTTGGCCGCGTACAACAGCAGCAGGAAGAAGATGATAATAATAGCGGGATTGCCACTGCCAAGGACATGGACATGGACACGGACTCCGGCTCGGTGGTGGCCTGAGGAGAGGAGGGGGAAATAAATAAAATGTATGTACATGCGCGAGATGTCGATGCATGCTTTGAGGTCGACTTTTCTGTATGTATATATATATATATATATATCATACGAGCACGCACACAAGGAAAGAAGGACTGCAGTGCCCTGTAATAGTATCTGTATTGGGTTTTTTTTCAACTACCTAAGTAGGCTGGCTGTTATCTAGCGGTGTAACAAGAAAAATTGTACAAAAGATATATAACATATCTACACACGCATATATAATATGCCTTGAAGAAGACAACAAGATTTATACCTATAAATAAGATATACAGTACCTAACCTGCATATTAGCACTTTGTAAACAAGAAATATGACTATGACAGAAACGAAAGGCGGTAGAAGCAATAAATATTTTAAAGCTATAGCAAATATCCAGCTTCTCTGCCTTCTGTGCCTTGGTTAATACATACATCAATCCACCCATTTGTCCCCTTCCTTATGAACGACGAACCGATCCCTTATCCCTATTTTTCAACCCGTTACAATCCATGTGTATGTATGTATGTGTGTGTGTGCGTGTGTGTATCAATGTATAGTGATGGTAGTAGTGTATGCGTTTTTTGTTTTCAGTATTGGCTCGGTCCGCTTGCCCCTTGCCTTTTGACAATGCCAATCCCATGTACTGCTTGCTGTACGAGCTATGAATGATTATTATAGGGAGGCAAAAAGTCCCATCTTTGCGCCCCCTCTTTTGTAAGGAGAAAAACGTTCTTCGAAAAGCCCCCGGCCCACGTGTATTTTGCCGAACGCAAGGAAGTATTTTTCTTTTTCTCTCTTTTTTGATACAGTTGTTCTGTCATCGTAGCATCGTGAGATCAAAGGGGCTAACTGTGCCTGAGCTTCCAGCCCTAGCCCCTTTATTAACGTACTTCAAGACGGCCGGCCCGTCTTGGGTAATCGTAGCCCCTTTCAGGACCCCTTTTCTTTTTTGCTGCTAGGTAAATAAAATACCATGTCGCAGACTTCCTCAGCTCTGGAATTGCGCCCGTATCAAAGGCGTCGATCAGGCAAGATGATCAAGCGGGAGGAGGAGTGGAGCTAGCGCCCTTTACCGTCTCCAGCCAACATTCCATATGACGTGAGCGATATCCCTAGCTGTGTTGACAGTGTCAATCACGCGACCAATAATCCCATCGTTGGGTTGTGGACCGCCCTCTTCGTACGGCATGAACATACCAGACTCGGTTCGGCGCATGCCAGCTGGGCCACCTTCCAGGCTACTCGTAGATGTAGATCGATGGAGATCGGGCCGCGAAGACTCGTTGCCGACGCCGGAGTTCTTGGTCGGGGCAATTGCCATCTCGTCGTCTTCCTCCTCCTCCTCCTCATCTTCGTCCTCTTCTTCTTCGTCGTCCTCTTCGTCGTCCTCCTCCTCATCTTCATCGTCATCCTGGCCAAAGAAGAACCCTCCGGACTTTTTGGACGGCCGTAGAGTTTCTTGGGAGGATGAAGGCGAAATGGTCTTGCTATTGCGGGCATTGAACTTCGAAGCGCTATCCGAGGATCCCGGCGTGTCTTGATATTTGAGCGTAGTCGATGGAAGCATCGCGATCGTCTTGCTCTCGCTATTCGGGGTAGACGGTTTCTTCTTACGTAGATATATGGGTTTCTTGCTGGACTTAGTGGTCTTCATCATGATAGCTCCGTCGTCGGAGTCACTGTCGTCGTAGTTCCAATATGGGTCTACATCATCATCGTCATCGTCCCCTTTCACTTCAACTGCGATACATTGCTGGACCTGTTCGTCAAAATGTATGTGCTTTCTCTCCGTCGCCGGTGATGCTAGACCAGACGTGGCTGTGGAGGGGAAGAGGCTTGTATTGGCCCTACTCCGCCTCCGCTGAGAGAAGGGGAACGTGACGAGATCCGTGTGAGCACGGTGCAGGATAGGACGAGGAATCCTATTATTACCGTCCTTCTGTTGCGCCTGCACGGCTGCCGCGGCTTGCTTGAGCAGCGAGGACGACGATATCGACCGCTGTAGCATGACCTCGGACATGGACCGTTTCTTCAGGATGGGCTTCTTATGGATGAACGAGTCCGACCTCGACAACCCCGTGCCGTTCCGACCGACACCGGGATCTAGCATTGTGGTCTCGCGCTTCTGGAGCGGACCATACAGCCAGGTGACGTCGCAGTCCTTGAGCCTTCGGCAAGCGTTAGTGTGGCATGCGACCAAGCAAGAGAGGAATGGACACCTACCAGTTGAGCGTCTCGGGAGAGACCGTTTTCAGGCCGTACTTGGCCTTCATCCACGTTCTCCACGATGCGTTCTCCAGCCGTGGCGCGTTGGCAAACTCCCTCCTCTTGGTCGTTATATAACGCCACGAAGACCAGATATCCTCTTCTCTCCAATTGTGGGATAAGTAATCCACATGCTGGGTAGGATGTTGCTTCACCGCCGAGTCGTCTTCGGCATGCTCTCCGGCACCCGGCGACGCCGGGCGGGTGACACTCGGCGGCGTGTCATCTGGTGGAGAGGTTGGATACAAGCCTTCCGATTCATCCTGGTTCATGCCAACATCGAAGTCTTCCGAGTCGTCGAACATGAAGTAGGGGTTGTCGGCATGCTCGGAAAGAAGAAGAGAATCATGGTCTTGGATGAATTCCTCGTCGTCGAAAGGCCCGTCCAAGGATAGGCTTGTCGCAGGAGTGGAGGCATCCGAAGGGTCGAGCTCACTCTCGACGTGGACGGTATCGGGCGTATCGGGAATATCAGCAGGGGAGCCGGGGCTAGAGGAAGGGCTCGGGTCGGGAGCGCAGTGGACCGGTAGGCGTTGGCGTTTCTCGTGGAAGAGTTGATCTATCCTAGAAGTCGAAGCCGACTTGTGGAAGCCCTTGGAACCGCCCGACGAGAACTTGGACTGCGAGTGTGACCGCCGCAAGGAGGGAGAAGGAAAGAGATCCATCTCCTCCGTAGAGAGCACTACAGCCATGTTCGCTCGAAATGACTTGGTCAACCTACAATGCACTCCTCCGACTTAACCACGTATTAAGAAGACCGTGTCCGCCTTCATGCCAACTAAGCGTTCTGCTCACGCCCCA
This sequence comes from Xylariaceae sp. FL0594, assembly GCA_022385605.1. Classification (NCBI taxonomy): domain Eukaryota; kingdom Fungi; phylum Ascomycota; class Sordariomycetes; order Xylariales; family Xylariaceae; species Xylariaceae sp. FL0594. Next base: position 58,183 of record MU280854.1, read on the forward strand.
GACGATATCGGTAGTCGAGTCCAGGGGGGGCGTAGCGAGACGACACCTAAAGACCTGGTTCTTTGTGGGGTGAGGTAAGGGATCGGGGGAGCTGCGCCTCAAGCGTCCAGAGATGGTGCGGTCACAATTAGGATAATGTGTCTGGCGAGGACCGGATGGTAATATGTTTCTGGTAGTATCGATATCGGGATGTCCTGACAACCAAGGAGGTGGCCAAACGAGGGTGGAGAGCGGAAAGGCTGAAAGACAGCAAGCAGGAAGGTCAGGCGAGATGGTTTTGAAACTGGCACCAGCCGAACTGAACTACTGTGTATGCGGAGAATTGCAATGTAGATCAATGAATTTCACGCGACAGGTAGTACCCTCACACGGCCCAGACGGTACAAGTATGTACAGTCTATGAGATTGGTAAGGAGGGTTGGCGGCTTGCGTTGAAATACTGTTGAATTGAAAATAACGAATGGGCTTCCTTCGGCACTAACGAGGAGAAGGACGGCTCACGGCAGGAACCTTGGACTTGAAGACTCTGTTGCTCACGCTTCTACTACAGCGGTACCTACTGGAGTATGTACAGTTCTACCTACATAACCTAGGTAAGTACCTAAGGGATGTTACTTGATAGACGGTACATACAGTATTCAGCAGCTAGCTGGCAGTCACGGGGTGTCACGGGCAGAACGCTGTGCTCTGGTTGGTAGGAGGAAATGGGTAAGCATTACTACTGGGTGTCGTGTGCCTGGTGAGCGACAGGTGTGGGAATCCGGGAGATCGGATGGTTGCGACTTGCAAGGGGCTGCAATGGTCTGCAATGGTTTGCAATGGTGTCAGATGGGAATTTTGGAGGAGTCTAAGACTCTGCTATTTTCCTATTAAGTGGGTTATACTGGGCCAGCATGCACAGAAGGCCTCTTCAGTGGACATAGAAGCTTGAAGCTTGGGATTACTACCCCACTTTTCGCGTGGCGCGAGAGCGGGGACTCTTGTGCCTTTCCCTGTACCTTGGTTAGCGCTAGGTACTTACCTACAGGTAATAGGTAATCTCCACACTATGCTGTCCAGCAACCACCTAACTTGAACACAAGAGAGATGTATGTACTTCCCTACCTACCGCAGGTACGTTTCGGATACACTCCATACGGTAACAAACGGAACAGACTATTAGTACTGATGTACTGTGAAAAGTTTTCACACACCTGTTGTGGCTTGGGAATAGGTACCTAAGTAATCTAGGAAGTGTCTCTAGTGAAAACTCAAAGGAAAGGACACCAAGGAGGCTACAATAGGTACTACTAGTATTTAGAGCCAGTGCTAGAATATGAAAACGGTTCTGCAGCTGTTGATGCAGTTGGGTAGCCTGTTCAAGTACAGATCACGAAATAGGTAGTGGCAATGACAACACATAGGAGAATGCATTCTGTAGGACCACCTGCACTGACTCTCGATTGGAAGGTTGATATCAAGCACGAGGCCGCCGCCAGGGAGCTAGCTGATGGGATACTACTGCCCAAAACTGCATGGGCGTGCGTTGCTCCTGCGCAGGGCTCCTCGAGGGGCAAGTTGCCCATGCCGTGCCCGTGGGGGGACAAGTCTGCGGCTTCCAAGCTTAATCAGTAATGTGAAGAGGCATTTAGCGGGTGAGAGAAGGCGTGGGGGCCATTGTCTGACAGCCAGCAGAGACACAAAAGAACTCAAAGACTCGGCCCTATTTTTACACCATCACCATTGTTTTTAGAGCGGCAATAAGCGCATCCGTGGTCTCGAACTTGACCGCCGTAAACAAAGACGGTTTTATCTTGCCTCGCAGCCTCACAGGTGTGGTGGATCGCTTACAAAAAGCACTGCTGCAAAGCAGTACAGCTGTAGGTTTAGAATAGAGTCACAGACGCATGCAGAGTATGCTGTACACATACTCCGTACGGGGACTGGATAAGACACATCAATCTACACGGTGTGATGTGCTGTGTATACAGTATAGCATACATTAGGAAGGCGCCGAGGGAAGGGGACTTGAAATTGGTTGACAAGGAAAGGATCGGCAGGGATAACCCACAGTAGTTAGTCTAGAACAATTTAACATTCCAGGACGGAATGAGACCACAACCTTTTACTGTGTGTGTTCTCAAAGGCATCTGTTCTATGAGTATGTGATACCTATCGCCGTTCAGAAAGATGGAATCACCTTATGAAGCTCCAAATTGAGGTTGCAGACAGACCTACTTACGTGTCCCAGGGGTACCTACATACAATGCTACCTTATCAGCAACCCACCTGCAACTACATGTGGCATCACACACAGGATACAGATGACTGCGCAGCACCGTACCGTGTATCCCTACACCATTTAGAGCCACTTACTGTGGGTTGATGTTGAGCATTTTGTGATAGGTATCAGGCAGTCGGCGAAATCAAGCAAGAAATGGTCGCCCTGGCCGGGCGTGACCGTCGAAGCAGGTACTCGACTAGAATACTCTAATATCAAGAAGAGGAGACCCCAGAAAACCCAGGATCACCCCCGATGGATTAATTATTAATATCGGAGCCTCCGTTTCATAGGATGTACGTGACGCTTCCCATGCATATGTAGATAGAGCACGTGCATGCTTTAGACGCATGGGAAATAGACCTAAGCATCCTGTACATGTACGTACATATCTGCCCGCCCCAGTTATCTCATTCTGACTACATACATATAAAAGCTCAAGAAGACACAGGACCAGACAAACACGAGTTGTTGGTATTCGACGTCAGCTCATTGATGACGACGACAAGCCTATAAACGAGCATGGGGAAACAACACACGACAGCCAGCACTCGTGTCGCGGCAGAAGAGAAGTCGAGGTGGCATATTCCTCAGCTTTTGTTTATCAACAGTCAGCTGTCCTCCGTGGTCTGGCAGGGCAGGAGGTGCCAAACCCTACTGACCAATCGATGCGGCGCGGCTTCAGCCCGCACGGGACGCTTTGACATCCCATATCTTCGCCCATGGACTGGCTTTGCTGATTAGCTGACTGTCGGCAACTGCCGAGATACTTCACTCCCCCGTTCCGGATCGCACAGTCACGGAACAGAACAGATGAAGATGCAGAGGTTGGTTAGACATGTGCATTCCACTCTACATTCGGACGATGGGTTGGGAGGGACCGATACAGTGAGTATCAGAGTGGTACAATCTGGGAATGCTCATTCCTTGGCCAGAATTGGCCGCTCTCCGCATTTCGACATGCATGTCCCACCCCGCATCCGTCCTTTACCCGCCATTGGCCGATCACAGGCCCCTTGTGCCTTACAGTAGCACAGCAGACTGCACTTGCCTTCCCTTTACCGCCTCTTGTCTCATAGGATGAAGGTAGGAAGTCGATTGATCATTTCCAGAGGCATGTACTGCTGTAGACTCTATCCATCCTATTGCCTACCTCCTGTAGGCACTGGGAGCTGTAGGCTGTGGTACCCTCTAAGATAATTAAAAGCGACGGTCAGTTCCCTTACGTGCCCTTGATTTCATCACTCCTCACTAGTCCCTGCACTTAGTCACACCGCAAATGGTCAAAATGTTGCACATTACATCATCTCGTCACTCACGGACATCCCTGGGCCTTGATGGATTTCATAGAGCTCATGGGCTTCAAGCTTTCAGGCTTCAGTATGATATTTTAGGTCTCGTTAGGGGCCCAGGTAGGGCGAGCACGGCGGCAACGCGGCAACGCGGCAAAGCTGAATACAGTTGTATTATATGTATTATACAACTGTCAAAGCGTGTCGCGGCAAGATTCCGACCCATCAGCGACATGCCTCCGGGTCTCCCCTCGCTCACTAGTGCTTATCAGGGTTGTGGTGCTTCAAGAATTTGCGTTGAATGACAGACGCTGTGCCCAGTGCTGAAGTCGACAGACATTGATAACGACAAAAAAGCTTGTTTCTATGTGCCACCGCCGTTTATGTTCCATCATCGACGATCCCAAGCTACGGACTTTGCAGTTGGATATTCTGCCATGCCCGAGCTAGAACACTAGGTTCGGTTAACCTCCTTCTGTATATACCCAGACTAACTTTCAGCTCCAGACCAGCACATACGGGATCATTATTTGATGTCCCACGGAGACCGGCGAGAGCTCACGAGCTCTTATCAATCGGGATTCCGTCCCTCATACAGTCCTTTGGTCCTTGGAGTTGTACTACTAAACCCAAACCTATAGTAACGCACCTATATACATGTATTACCGGAACCAGCCGGGGTCAGGCCAGGGCAACCAACGTCTCTGCTGCAGATATTACTTACCCCCCCTCCTCCGACTATATGTACATTTGTAAATCAATACACCGTATGTAACAACCCCAGATATATAGTCCTGAGGATCATGAGGATCTCACCGGCTCGGCGCCGAGTCGACCGGTCTGTATTTTGTGTCCGTGCTATGGCGATAAGGGTTGTTTACATTTTGTGTCCTCGGTATACGGTATTGGTATACGGGTAACACGTCGCTCAGTACCTCGACCTACCAATTCTCCAATCTGTCGACATCCATCACATGTCGATGGTTGCTTCGTCCGCTTTTGTCGACCATGTTTCTCACACACCCTCCCTTCCTTTCTACCTACCTACGGTATGCCTGTCCGTCTGACTGTAAGAGATTTACTATGGCGACAGGTTGACCGGTATATGGCTGCGCATGTACAAGGAGTTGCCCGGTTGAAAAGAGGTGTGTAAGGCCGGGGTTGGAGGTTAAGGTAGGTTGGGTAGTATCACCCAGTAATCAAAAGGGAAGGATGAGACACGCGACAACACAGCTGTTTATTACATCTCACCATCATCATTCTCACCGGCTACCCCCTGAAAACAATAACCTAGGACATTGATCAATCAAATCACGCCCCTTCCAACTTCTCCAACTCTGAAAAATCAGAACCTTACCTTTTAGTAGTGCTTTCTCAACTGAATACTCTACCAACCTTATTATGCATACCTACTAACCTTACATATATGTATGTACACTCTTCATAAGTCTACAAGTATTATTATTAAGCCCTCCTTTTACCCCGGACCCGCATCGGATATTTACTTAACCTTTACTTACTTTGAACATGGTAATGATGATGATGATGATAATAATGATGATAATGATGTCTTTGTAAGGGTATGTATGTATGTATGTATGTATGTATGTAATTACTACATAACCCCAAGGTACGGTGTTTTAAGTCATGTTAATGACTCGCTTGATCATCCCTGACTTGGAAGCCGAAAGAAGGAGTATGAGGGTGCATGCATATCTACAGACCAGATGAATGAGATATGAAAGGAGGAAAGGGGAAGGATAGAGGTTGAACATTACTTGGAAAAGTTCAGTGTTTAGATAGGCACGGCATCTTTCTATGCTATGTTCTGTTATGTTATCTCATCCTTATGCTGGATATAGATAGATAGGTAACATTCCCGCAGGCAGAAAAGGGGTTTTAAGTCAACATACTGCCCTATTAACCTACAACTCCTAAATCCTTACATGGTGTTTTTCTTTTCTTACTTTTTCCCTATACCTATCTAGATTCTAACCCACAGTACTTACTTATTTACATCCCGGGGTCTAGAAAAGCAGGGAAGCTAGCTCCATGCAATAAAAACATGCAAAGGTTGGGTATCTTGCACAGGATAGACATAGATAGTATCTCCTCAACTTTTGTGTTTACTTAGGTGAGTTAGCATTTATTTAAGCTTTTGAATAATTTCCTCTCACACTTCCCCTTCTTCCCTGTACTTGTATAGGTTATCTTAAGTTAGTAGCTAGCTACACTTTAGAAGAGAGATAATCTAATAATCTAGAAGTTTCGATCTAATCTGTGGTATATTAGAGTTTCCCTAGCATTGTTTATTTTCTTAGTCTCTCAAACTACGGGAATCTACCTACCGATGAGATTTAGCTATGAAAAAAACATCTTTCCAAAGGCATGGATAGACGTCGAGGAAAAACCTGTTGACTACTTGCATATGAGGTAAAACTATGTATATTGTAAGGTAGTAATTCTTCAACACTCGGATGTGCCAGGTAGGTACTAATGAACCACCACCACCACCACCACCACCGAAAGAAAGAAAGAAAGATTGTTGATCACTTATCCGTCAACAACAAAGACCTAACCTAGACCCTACTTCAACCTTGCTTTTTTTTAAAAGAAAAAAGTTTTCTCCTCTCAAAAGCCAGCTAAAACCTAACCTATGTGTTCGGCCGAGTGTGTGTCCGGTCAATTTGTCGAGAGGAATAATAGAATAGGCAGATCCCCGAGATTTGTCATGGGATGAGGATGAGAGCACTGGGCATACTCATCCCCAGAGAGAGACAATATACAACAGCAGACACAGAAAGGGAGAGAAAGGAGAGGGGAAAAGAGAGACAGATGGCTTTACTCACTCGCTCACTCACCCACCCACTAGGTTAGGCCTCCCTCGACTTTAACAAAAACAAACACGCCTTCTCACATCCTGCCAGGGTAGATAAGTGAGCACCTGCCCTTTTATTACATCATTCATGCTATGAGCCATACAAGTTAAGAAAGTATATGCATTTATATCTGAGTCAGTACTTGCTTATCTAACGTAAATATCAAGTAAACAGATAGGAGAACACTCTCATGCAAGTGTCTATCTGTACTATAATAATATCGACATTTTCATTGTAAGTCCCGAAACTCTGATATCTTGCAAGATACATGTTATACTCTTATTTTCGTCTGTCCACCCGCGCCTCTACAAGGAACGTAAATCTCCATGCGATGTATAAAACATAAACCACGGGGTGGCTGATTTATTACGGGCATGTTTCCTGCTTCCACCATGCCCCGTTTCCAATTGCTGCATCTAGCACGATCCCATCCTCTCTTCTCAGGTTGCCTTTCAAAAAGTTTTATGAACCTGAACTTCAGGGTACATTGGGTGTACAAGAATATGTCATGTGTGTCCCTTGCTAGGTAGAAGTGCAAAGTAAATCACCGATAAGCCTGGTGTGGTATTCGTTGTCATAGGCCCTGGTGGGCTAGATAGTATAATAACTAAAATTGGCACGAAAGGACGCCATGTTTCGTCCTTCTTCGGGCCAAGGCAGAGAATAATAATCATCCACTTGGCTCGACGGTAATGCCCAATAGTTATCAGACCCTATATTCATGGATTTCCACTGGACCATGTTTCCATGTCCCATCATCGGCTATTTACTCTCACCCCCTTCCACCGGACTAGGCGCAAACGCAACCTCGGCAGGTATGCGGAAGGAAGCGCAGAACATATCCTTCTTCGGCGCCACGGCGCGGACGAGGTACACGGACGCGACCCCGGGAGTGTTTTCCGGGTCCGCGCCAGGCGTGATGGTGGCGCCCAGCTCGGCCGAGATGCGCTCGCACAGCTCCGTCGCTTGGTCGGAGCCCTCCGTCTTGACGACGAAGCCGTACACGTGGATCAGCGGCAGCTTCGCCCCGCCCGGGTGGGGCTCGAACAGGTCCTCGCGCCCGGCGTAGAGACCCCGGAAGTGCGGGAGGAAGGTGGTGGCCGACCCGGGAAGGTTCATCACGAAATGCGATATCGTCGGCGGCACGGGCACGCGCTTCTTCCTCTTTTGTGGCGAAATGGAGTTCTTCGTTTTGTTTTTGTCGGTTTTCTGCTGCTGCTGTTGCGGCTTCTTCTCTGCTGCGTCCGAGGCGCGGCGCAGCTTCTTGATGTCTATCGTTGCTTCTTCCCCCTTCACCGATGCCTCGTAGACGAGGTCGGCTGCTTTCCTGATAAACACGCGGCCGTCTTCGTTGAAAGGGCGGACCCATTGGGATACCTAGATTCAGTTGTCAGTCACTCAAAGATAAGATTTGAATACCATGCAATATGTCCGCCGTACCTTGTTACGTTCGATATTCTTCTTGAGAAATCGGTAGCTCTCGGGGTTATAGTCGTTGGCCCAGACGAAGACGCCCCTTCTCGCAGCGGGAATGGCGAAGGGCCCGATGCCGGCCATGAGATCGCAGACCGCCTCGCCAGGCTTGAATGTCTCCCATGCTATGCGCCTATGCTCGGCTTCCAGCTTGCTGTTCCAGTACACCTTGGCGTAGTCGAACGAGTAGACGGACTCGTTCTCTCGCGCCTCGACCTTCAGGTCGTCGCTGCCGGCCAGGACCTCGTAGTTGAACGTGCGGAACTCGGACTCGGCGCCGACGTCGGCGATCTTGTTGATGACGGTCGTCACCTTGGGGTTCTTGTCGACCAGCACCTCGGCGATCAGCTTCTTGTATGGCAGGTACCGTTCCCGCAGGTTCAGGTGCGCTATGTGGCCCGCCTGGTTGAAGCCGGAGGGGAAGCCGTCATGCTCGTCGCGCAGTTCCGGAGGGAGCAGACACCGCATCACGTCCTCGTATGTCCAGAAGTCGTAGTCGAGAATTAGCTTGTAGGGAATAACGTCTAGCTCTTGCTTCTGCACGGCATCGCGAATCAGGGGCGACCAGGTGTCGCGCACTGTCGAAGCGGGTTACCGGTTAGAAGAAGGGGAACGGGAACGGGAACCACAGAGCGCTTGGTAACAGGTTTCTGGTGAGTGTTGGCTTACCATCAGGTCGTACCTTGGGATCGAGGAGGATGCATCGCGCGCCCTTCTCCGCCAGTGTTGCGTTTGGGTGAAACACAACGGCCGGTACTCGCTCGGCCGTTATAAGGGTGTTATCTTTCTGTAACTGGTTGCGCCATTGCGCAATCTTCTTTTTATCCGTGACGGCGGCACCGGCGAGGGTGACCGTCTTGTTGAAGAGCGCACGGTTGAGAACACCAAAGGTGTGGTTGGCGGTTGGCGGACGGAAGAAGGCAGACAGGGACATATCCTCCTCGATTACGGGATCGACTGCGGGATCGATTGCGGAATCGAGATTCTGTAGGCGCCAGCGAGATTAGCGTAGTCCGGATGGCTGTGCTGTCGGTCGAGAGGATATTATCAACGTACGGCCATGTCTGAAGAAAGATTAGATAGATGATTCGCGTCGACGTCGCGAAATTGTTTAATTACTTCCCAACCTTGACTAGGGACCGCATCCGATTAGGTTAAATTTATATTTATCGACGGTTTGCCAAACCCGTCCCTCCCACTCGACGCCCACTGGAGAATCCACATGCATACAAGTCTAGTCCCCAAAGGGTGGGGTTCCAGGTCCCACACGAGGCTGATGATCGACGCGAGATCACATGCGTCATGGGCCTACTTGCATTATAAGGCTGAGTTGCAGCTGAGCATTTAACCCCGAGTGATCATGCTCAAACATAATTCTCTCCTGGTAGTCAGGAAGAAATGTCTAAGAAACGGACAATAGACGCCTACTTCGGCATTCTGCAAGCAAAGAAATTGCGTGAGAATGGTCAGGATGATCGTCTTACAGAGACGACAGTTGACAGTTTAACACAGTACTCTACACATGCGTCGTATCCTTTCCCCATAACGTATTTACCAGATGCACTAGGAAAATATTTATCAGAGTCGCCGGTCCGGGCTGGGCGTGTAATCGCTGATCAGCCTGACCTTGATCTTTTGTACTTCGATCCCTACATTTCCAGTTCAGCGGCACGACAACTGTTTGACTTCCTGCGATCTGAGCTGCCGTTTTACCGTGTAGAATATGACATATCACGCGGTGCGAACAAGACACACGTTCGCACACCACGGGTGAGCCAATTCTAATATTGTTCTCATTCTATAACTTTCTGCCGTGCACTCTTCGGGATACTGCTGCTGCCATCGAATTTGACAGTATCATCACTGACCGCCGTATGGTAGTGGACAACGGTCTTTGGGCTGGACGAAACAGCCTCCTTCGGGCAGGGCCCCGTGTCGGAGGGAAGCGTGGTAGATCTGCGGACGGGAAAGCGAGCAGAGTACAAAGCGGCTCCCCGTCCCATCCCCCAGTGTCTCGACGTCCTGCGGAAATCAACCGAGAAAGCAACAGGATGCCGGTTCAACTTCTGTCTCGTCAACTATTATGCATCTGGTGCAGACAGCATCTCGTTTCATAGTGATGATGAGCGGTTCCTGGGTCCGCTCCCAGCAATCGCCTCCTTTTCGCTAGGCGCCCGCCGGGACTTCCTCATGAAGCACAAGCCCCCGAAGATGGGACCCACGGATACTAACAGTGACAACGGCTTAGCGAAGTGTTCCCTCAAGCTACCGCTGGGCAGCGGAGACATGGTGTTGATGCGTGGGACGACGCAGGCAAACTGGCTCCACTCGGTACCCAAGCGTAGCGGCAAGAATGAGCATGATGACGGACGCATCAATATCACCTTCCGACGGGTTTTGGTTAGAGGTGGCACGGAGAATTATTATCAATACAACGTGGGCAATGGCCCTGTTTATAAATGGGATGTTGCTGGCCGGATGATGAAGCCTTGGGTACAGAGTTCAAACGCCACGAATACGGGTATCGTTCCCTCTATGCCGTCCAACGCCTTTTCCTTTGAAGTCAGAAAACCCTGATCTAGCTTATTTTGGGGGCTGGCATGCCTGCATCAGCCCGGTAGTTAAACCTCGGAAAACAAGAGAACCCGATGATATAGGCCTATTTGCCAACCCTGAAGCTCGCCTGAGAGTATTTCCGGAGCCCCTGCAGGAACACCTGGTACCCGACCTCCTGATTATCCGGAGCGCAGTAGATCTCCGTCAGACGAATAGGCCATGGGGGATAGCCCTGTAGATTCACATAGGGCTCAAATGAGATGAGCAGGTCCGGCTCGGGAATGACGGCCTCGGATAGCTCATTGTCGATGACGTCCATGCTGATGTCCTTGGCGCTGATTTTGTCCCTCTGCACCATCTCGGTCAGAACCCTCGTCAGATCGACCATTGCTTCGCGCCCGTCGTCCTCGGAGACGAGTATTATCTCCAGGCCGTCGTCCGAGTAATCCCGGCTATGCGATTGGATCGTGGGGGCACCCCGGGTGGAGAGCGCTAGACCAGGGGCGTGATCTTTGCTGAACCATGTCTTCAGTCGCTGGGATACCGTGCGATGTGTTTCGCTCATATACCGTTTAAGAATACCTAGAAGCTATTAATCAATCCAACTGACAAAGGGACGTGGATATGTAGAGGTGGATGCATGTCGGTATGACATACCTGTTTTCTCATAGACGGATAATCGCGGAATATGCGCAGCGGCGCACCACGCTGCCACTTCTGCCACCTCGTTCACCAGCTTCTCCAACGCATCCCTCTTTCCGTCATTCTCGAGAGTCAATATGATGCTCACGTGCTTTGGTATTTTATTCAGCACCCCCACGTCCCTAGCTATATACTCGGGCGAGTTATAGTGGTGTTTGAGGATGGAGACGAGACGGATGGAGACGGCATGGTATGCAATGCGGACGCGGATGTAAAGCGAGAACACGGCATGTACGATGATGTAGACCAGCGCATAGAACTGCGCCTTTAGGAACCGCCTAATACCGAAACGCGACGAATCTTGCTTCCTTACACGGCTGTTACTTCGAGGTCGGGACGGCGGTGGTGGGAGATAATTCTAGCAGAGATTGTTAGTAAGGCCGGTTTTCAACGTTGCAGCACAACATCCTGTCAGGGGCAGCTCAGAGACTCAGGGTTTATGCAGGGAAGGGGGAGGGCGAACCTTAATTAACTCCTCGCGTTGTTCCGGCCCGAGCTTCGTATGTCCCGACTTTTCGTCTTCGCGATATGTCTGCGTGTCCTTCGCCCGATATGACATGGTGGTGTACTTTTGTGTGTATTTATTTTGCGTATGAAAAACCCCCAAAGTATAGCGCGCACCGAGTTGCAGCGATTTCAAGGAGAGATAGCTAATGAGCGGGAAGGACGGAATGTAGAGGTGTGGCACAAGTATGTAATGTCGCTTTTTTCTACTTAGCTATCAGGCCACTTGCAGCGCCTCGAACGTCCAAAAATCGAACAGGGATTCAGTAAATAGCGAGCGTGGCGGTTGACAGTTCAACCAAGGCAAGATATCAGCACAGAAAATGCATACCGATCAACGGTGTGGGCAGAGCTATGAATATGATTTTGGGGACGTGTTTAAAACTCGAACTGATGTCAGTTTAATAGTGCTACAACCTCCTGTACCTGCCTGACTTTACTTGTAAGGGAGATGCAGAATTATTGTACAGAATACCAATTGATTTGCGACAGCCTACAGCAGGTACGACTACTTGCAAGGGATGGGTGGGACAACCCACACAGCACCTTGGCAGATCAGCTGTACTATATAGCAGTACATACAGAAAGAAAGCTTGTGAAACTTGGCTAAGCCACATATTGCGTGGCGCTTTCAATGTCGCTTAACCCCACTAGATAGATAGCCAAGTTCCTTAACAATACCCAGAACTGCCCGTTACCAGAGGGTAACATGTACAGCTGTAACTGGATAAGTTTCCTGGTCATGTAGTCTAGGTAGCTGTTGGGAGTAGACGACAACAAGTGAATATGAACACTTTGCGATTGCCATTTCACTCCATACCTACAACGTCTCTTGAGGACCCGGGTGAATGCTCTGCTGATGGATGGCCACGATACTACTTTACTACCTACGAATCTTTGGTAGCAGAAACGACGGTGCCAGGCAGCCAGTGCCACTAGTAGTTCAATCGATTCGTGCTACAGCAGTACAACACCTGACTCAAGTGAAGCCGACAGCTGATTGCTTCCCCCTTTGCCGCTCCTGTAACCTGTCGTCGCCATTGATGCCCCTCATCACGACGTGACCAGACTGATGGACAGGGCAGGATCTGGGTCGCGTGCCCTGTTCCCCAAGGGCCCCAGCTTCACGCTTGAAGACTTCTCAAACAAGGACTTCATCGTCCGCGACTTCGTCGACAGCCTTGCCGAGAATGCTGTAGCTCAGAATCGACGCTCGGGCGCTGCCCAGCAAGCCTTCGACCCCAAGCCTCTTATACGGGGTTTTGAGAGTACGGTTGGCAATCGGACATCCCACACTTCCGTCCCCAATGCGCTAACAGTCGACAACCCGCAGATGCGCTACAAGGCCTTGCTAGCCTCTCGGATGAGCTGCAGGAGAAGGAGTCCGAACTCCTGACCCAAGTCAGGCGGGCCGAGCTACAGCACGACCAGACCCTCGACACTCTCGGCCGCAAACTGGACCAGTCCATAAACCAGTTCGAAGCCCTGGACGTCACCCTCAATAACCCCAATTCGAATGACAAGGGTAGCCGGGTCGAGGCGGGCGGCAATATCGCCGTACAGATCGGAGAGAAGCTTGAAGAGCTCGACCGGAAACGGAGACGGGCACTAGACGCCAACTTCCTGATCCATTGCTGGCTTCAAGTCTCGGAAACCGGCGAGTTGACCTCGCTGCAGGACATTCAGCGTCAAGGCGGTTCGGAGAACAAGGTCCGATGCGCCGTTATTGCGCAGCAGCTGATGCGCATCAGCCAGAGGCTGGACCCGGCCTCATGGAATCAGACCAACGGAGTCCAGCGCAACGGCACTACAAACGGGATCAATGGCACGGAAAGGACGCATAACACACGCGAGATATTGGAGAAGTTCTGCGAGACACTCGAACAGGACTTGCTGAAGCAGTTCAACAACAGCTACCGGAAACAGAACTTCGACGACATGATGGAGTGCGCCAAGGTGCTGTACGACTTCAACGGGGGTGCGAGCGTCATAGCCACCTTTGTCAACCAACACCAGTTCTTCATCGATAGAGACCAGCTCAACATGGACGAGGTCACCATGGACGGAGAGACGTGGGACCAGCTCGCCGACCCGGATGCTGAGCCGCCGGGCGTCGAGCCAAGCCTCCAGTCACTCGTGGACGAAGTGCGCATCATCATGCAGGAGGAGTCATTTATCATCAAGAGGGCCTTTCCATACTACGAAACTGTCCTGACAAAGTTCATCCAACGAATATTCCAACAATCGATCCAGCAAAGGTTGGAAATGGTGCTGGAGAAAGCCAACACCATCTCGTCCCTGGCATTCCTGAGGTCGTTGCATTCCTCGCGGACCTACATCAGTGCCTTGATAGAGGATCTCAAGGCTCATGGGCTCACGGAGCACCCGGAGCCCTGCTCAGCTCAGATAGCTCAGATACTTGACCAGCAGATGGAAGAGCTCTTCGTCCCATACATCATGGGAAATTCGTATATAGACCGCGAAAAGAGAAATCTCGAAGAACTATTCAACTCTCTGCTCTTCCGGTTCAACATCTACCACTCTAGGAGAAAGAAGGCCCCGACCGGGTTCATGGCCTCTCTGGCGCAACGGACAAACCAGCTGATGGAATCCGCCAAGGATGCATACCTTGAAAGGCTCGAGTCCTCCGACCTCACGCCCACACAGAAGGCCATGATGTTGAGGGTCGCCAGGGTGCAAGAGACAGATAAGAACAAGAACGACATCGAGGTATCCGAAGAGGAGGGATACGTGACGACGGCGAATGCCAAGAGGATGATGACCTGGCTGGCCGAAAGCGTGCGACGTTCGCTTGAGCTGGGCAGCCAGAGCGAAACGCCCAAAGACGTGGCCATCCTTCTGAATCTCCTCCTGACCAACATGGGGCAGGTATATGTCGAAACGGCCCTGGAGGCCGCGCTCGAGCGGGCCACGTCACAGGAGAACAGCAAGACGGAGCCCGACATGTCGTACCTGCCGTCGATACGGCCAGCGATTGTCGTCACCAGCATCATGAGTCGATTCATCAGCACCGTCCTGATCAGACTGGCGGAATCCAACACCACCGTGCGACGGAGCATGGAGGCGCAGTCGAAGCTGGGCATCGAAGCCATCGAGAAGAAGACGAACAGCGTGATGAGGAGCACGATGGACGTCATCGTCAACTGGGTGACCAAGTCGCTGGCACAGCAGAAGAAGCTCGACTTCCTGCCGCGGGACGAGCTCGACCTGGTGGAGTCGCTGCAGACGCCGACGTGCACGTCGACGTGCGCCTTCCTCGCGCGCTGCACCGCGCTGCTGCGCCAGACGGTCGACGGGCACAACCTCGAGGTGTTCAGCAGCGAGCTCGCCCTCGCGCTGCAGCGGCTCCTGTTCGAGCACTTCAAGAAGTTCAAGGTCAACGCCACCGGCGGCCTCATGGTGACCAAGGACATTGCAAAGTACGTCGGCACCCTCAAGGAGTGGCCGCTGTCCAAGGACGTCGAGGCCGCCGTCGAGCTGCTCACCGAGATTGGGTACCTCTTCATCATCGGCCCCGAGGCCCTGCGCGAGAGGAGCAGGAACCTGGCTGCTGGTAGTAGTAGTGGTGGTACTGGTACGATGGGCGGGAGGTCTACGACTACTGCATCATCTACTGTCACCACTACGACTACGAATTCGTCGTCTAGGAAACTAAGCAAGGTCGACTTCAAGGCCTTTATACAGAGCCGCGACGACGCGAGGAGCATCGGTGTGCAGAGCGTGCTTTCGAGTCTTTAAGTGTGAAGTATGGAGTGGTTAAAGGGAGGGAAGGGACCTTGTATAGCAAGCAAGCAGGCAGGTAGTGTGTGTGTGTGTGTGTGTGTGTGTGTGTGTGTCAAAGGCAAAGGCAAAGGCGAAATAGGAGCGATTGTTATTTTATCGACTGGTTTTATATAAAGGAGTTAGTTTACTAGATGAGTGGATGAGCGTCGTGTATGTGGGGAAAGGATGATACTTGTACAGAGAATGGATGAAAATGAAAATGAAGAAAAAAAGATGATGATGATAAGTAACCTAGCTGTGTGTGCGTGATAGAAGGAAGGAAGCCTGCGCGCATAGCTTGCCTGTCTGTCTTGATACTTTGTAACCTAGGTATTTCAAGTTTATTAAACTCAGGTTGCCTACGTTACCTATGTAGGTATCGAACCTTAAGTATGTATATACCTCCTTACTTGCCTGTGTCAGGTTTTTCTTTGGGCTTTTTTCTTCTTTTTCTCTTTCTTATCCTCAAACTCAGACTTAAACTCAACTCACTTACTCCAAGCCAAAGCTAACAACATGTTAAAAATCACTTAGTGACATATATCAGGTTAGCTACTTACCTATCTAGGTGGTAATACCTGTTTTCTTTCCTACGCACCCCTTTCGACCCCTCCTCCAAAAGTAAAGCAAGGTTAAATAATAAGTTCTCAGGGACTGTGATAGCTATCAATTCAACCAATCATCATCCCATCACATCACATCACATCCCAGCAATGCGTCTGGCTCTCAAAGCTTCCATATCTAGAAAGCTCCCAAGCTCCCCCCCTTGTTCCCACCTTCCAGAATTCTTCCCTTCCCCCTTGCAAGTTATCAATCAGTGACAGTACCCTAGGTTAGGGTAAGCATGCTTACACTCACAGTCACACCTATAGATATGAATATCACATCTATCATATCGTATCTAGCGAAAAAAGCAAAAAAAGGCGCTCTATTCTCGCTTCCCTATTTTAGCTTTCCTTATTTTACTCAGCTGGGCCGATACGACACAATACGACATAAACGCTCTGCTCTTTCTTCTCGCTAGGTAATATACAGCCCAATTCATCTATTTACTCGACCGACCCCCCCAAACTTAATCTAAGTATAAGGCCAGACCAGACCAGATACTTATATAAAGACCAACCATCATTGCATTGTGTTGCATTTATTCACTTCAACGCCAGTTCCCCTGGCTGAGCTTGAGCAGTCCCGCAACACAGTCCATATCGGGCCTCTTGCTCGGAGACAGCTCGCCGCCGCCGCCGCGCATGAATTGCTCCACCTCCTTGCTTTCTTCCTCTTCGCCCTCTGATATATCACTATCAACATCACCCCCCTCTCTCTCCTCCTTCCCATCTTCAAACACTGCCCACTCCGCCTCCCCTCTGATATGTAGCCGTCTTCCGGGCGTCGGCGCCGTATTAGCGCGATGGTTTCGCGGGCCTTCCGCATCGACGCCGGCAACAAAAAATCGCTTAGTAATCGCCTCTCGCTCGCCAAACACGCGGCCGACCCGTCGAGGGTTCTTGTAGGCTTCTGATGCTGCCACATTCTCCTTCACAGGCAAGCCGTTGGCTTGCAAAGGACGCGGTGGCCGGCCGTGATGATGATGAGTAGTAGTACCATCCTCGTCGTCCGGACCCCAGTTCTCTTTATCGGAATCACCCGACGTGACCAAGAGAGTATTAGTAGAATGGCCCGGCTTCTTGCGCTTCTTCTTTTCTGGCTCGACGGCGTCATCTGCAACGCCCCCCCTTTTCCCGTCCGCCCTCTTCTTGGCTCCTTCCACCGGCACGTTCAGCGCACTCGAAGACAGGCTTTGGAGACGCGCAACGCTGCTGGCTGCTCGAGAAAGCTTGGGTTTCCTGTTCCCGGATCCGCGTGCTGCACCCATCGCGTTCTGCTTTCTCGGGTTCGGCTGTAACACGCCTGAGGCTGGTGAGGGCTGACGAGGTGCTTGGTGATTGTGTATCAGGCTGTTCAAGCTGGCAGAGCTACTCGATGACCGCATAAGGCTGATGGCTGCCACGGCAGAGCCCGAGGCCTCGCTCTCTGCAAGCCTGGTCAGTTCGTCACGTGTATCGGCCGCGCAGCACAACTCCCACGCCTGGACGTCACGCGAGCGCCCGCGGGCAAGTGACGGTGGGAAGGGCGCATTCAGGTGCGCCGTGATCATGGAAATCGGAGGGAGCGTGATGCTAGATACCGAGCTTCGACTCCGCTGCAAGGGGCGATGGCTCCGCACTGGAGGGAGCTCCTCCAAATCCAAGGGGCCATGGGGCCGTGGCGGTGACGGCTGAGTAGATATGAGTTCTGCTTTGCCATCCAACGAAAGGGTCAATCGCACTTGAGAGGATGATGACGACCACGGCGGGTGAAGGATCGAAGGCGAGTTATCAACGGCCGAAGATGTCGAAGATGAGAACCAACTGGCCCTAGAGCTCCTGTCATTAATACGTGATGATGACGGGGAGTGTGTGATCCGTCCGTACCTGAACGAGTCGTCACAAGATCTTTCCATAGTAGAAGGTGTAGAGAACGACTTTCCAACATTTCGACGATTAGCCAAATATCCAACCGAAGTTGAAGAAGCCTGAGAGTACGGGTGAGGCTCGCTCACAGCCTCTGCTCTTGCTGGAGGAGGGGGAGGGGTCCCAGCCACGGGCTCAGCAACCTTGTTCTCCGCCGAAGCGTCGAGAGAAACGCTCGAAGGCGCGCCCAATGGAGGGGATGGTGGCCGGGACGCAGTTGCAGTATCTCCGGGCGTGGGGGGACGTTGCGCCAAGTCCAGGGGCCCTCCCGCGTCAGCTGAGGGATCGATAGGCCCCTCAGCAGCAGCAGTTGGAAAGGAAGATGGCGCGGTTACCGATTCAATCGAGACCGACGTCGATTCCGTGGACAAAACGCGCATGGCGGTGCCATATCGGAGCGCCTGTATCTCCTGAGGGGAGAGCGGGCGGGATTTCCGTCGATCATTCTGCCGACGGTTCTGGAACCATATCTAGACAAGCCACAAAAAAAAAGCAACAGCATCAGTCGCAACAGATCTGCAAGGGCTCTTCCTCCTCTCCTGCTCCTCGACCTTGACTAACCTGGACCTCTTTCTCGTTCAAAGAAACGCGCTTGACGATGTCGAGACGCGCCGCTTTGTCGGGCTTCGGGTTTGCGGTATAGGCCGCTTCGAGAATAGTCTTATCCTGCGAACTAGACAAGTGTTAAATCGAGGAAACACATTAGAGTAGTACTCTGAGAGCAATTGCATGTTCTACACACGTGGTCCTCTTCCGCTTGCCCTTGGGGTGTTTCTCGGTCTCGGTCTTCTCGTTCGTGAAGAAGGGAGTCTCCAGGCGGAAAGAAGACTCGAAACACAAGGTGGAATTATCGGCATTGCTGCTCTGGGAGCTGCTGGACGAGTGGTCGTGGCCTTCGGGGGCAGGGGACGCGGTGGGCGGCGGGGACGCGGTAGGTTGTTGTTGCTGTTGTGGCTGTTCCATGGTTTCGATCGTTTTTGGCGGGATATGGGGGACGGGACGTGGGAAATTTAGAGCGAGAAAGCTCAGAAACGCATCATACAGTATATAATTCGTAACCTAGTCGGGACGAGGGACGCGACAAGCTTGGGGAATCAAGAGTCGTTGGAAGAGAGAGCTAAGCTTAGCAAGAAGAGAAACGCTTTTTAGTCACACAACGACGGAAGTGCTTTGAAGCTAGTCTGCTTTCTTTTTTCACTTTACACGTCTTGCAGCTCGGGTATAGAGAGGAAAAGAGGAGGTAATTAACTAGACCAAACGCATCTCGAAATAAAGAGGAGTGGGTGTTATTATTCTCTGGCCCAACACGGGAAGATGGAGATGGGGCTGGGGGTCTTATTGAGAGGTGGGGACCTACCTCTTGATGGAAAAAGCTCAAAAAGCGTGTCATGGTGTGCGCTTCGCACCGTGTTCTCGTACAGTGTGCATGGGTTGATTTGTCCACCAAAAGCAAGCGCGTGTCTACAGTGTCAGTATCCTTCCCAGGTTTGGGAAAGTGTCCAAGCTCGAAGCTTTTTTGCCAAAAGCGCGACATCAGCTTGGCGTAGCCAATCAGGGAGGCCTGCTTTGTCCAAAAATGGTAACTTATTTATATTTACTTTTTAAGGAGCTTGTGTTTCCAGGTTGCTGACATACAAGGACACAAAACCACTTTATTTACCGATCAGAATTGGCAAGGGAGAAAAAGAACTCCTAAAATTAGCGAGAGACAACGCGCTCTTTCAGCGTGTCATATACAGTGTTCACACGATAGCTTCCGGTAATGAGTATTATATTGATGTTTTGGTCATGATGTTGTGTAAGTCATGGGGCAAAACATTTAATCTACCACAACAACCTTCTCGAAATGCTACCTACCTACCCCCACAACAGATCTGTTGTTGTTTATTTAGTGTTTGTCCTACAAATACACAAAGAGGTCACATACACAATATCTAGAAATGCTACCTACCCACCTGCCCACAGCAGATCAGATCTGTTATTGTTTATTGTTTACTCTTTGTCCTACAGCATATAAATACACAAGAGATCTCACCTCACCTCATACACAATAACATTTTCATCTTTACAATAAAAACATTACGCAACTGATCTACCTAGATCCCAGGCCCCTGCCACAATACCGCCACCTCAACAACAAACCAAAGAAAACGAATGGTAGTCTAGATGCTGAACAAACAAAACAGCCTTCCACCCGCGCCGTCATTGCGCCAAACCCCTGAACAAATGTAAACAAACATACCGACCCTCCCTAACTAGTTAGTCCATTCTCGTTGGAAATTGATTTGACTTACAGCATATTACTTACCACGAGATGCAATCTCTTGGAAAGCTATTTGAACCCCCTTCTCCGCTTCAAAGCGCGCATGCCCGTCCGTGGCTGGTATGGTAGCGTGAACGCATCACTCGGCAAATATTGGTCTAATAAACTTAGCACACATATACTACCTTAAGTAACCTAGTGCCTCCCCTACCTCTTACCTAAGGTACAGAACGAGGGGTATCTAGCCACCATGTCACTCGCAAAAGGGGCAGGCAGGTCTGGACAGGATATTTTATGTAGTGGGCTTTTCCACCAGGTTCCGTTTGTCAACTTTGTCACCCACCTTCTGCAAGAATAAGAGGCCATGTCAGTCTTGGTAGAACTTTCGTAGTGGTGATTGCCAAACAGAACTCTTTCGACCCTCGGGCACGCAGCTCAGTTTAAGTTCCGCAGATAACAACACAGAGGGGACTAGGTTAGTCAGTCGGAGGAAAATGCATACATGCCTCCCCCCCCCACCCCCCCGGAGTCTGTGCGAGAAAAAAAAATAAGACACATGTGAACAAATCATTCCAAGGAGCACCTCCCTTCATTCATGATTCAACAGCACCAATATGCCACTATACTCTATATATGTAGTCACCCAAGTGCCATAAATGTCCGCCAACGAACGTAGGGCCAACGACGCCTGAACTCCTTAACCTAGCCAGATCCCACATTTATATCCTCAAACCAGTGACGTGACAGATACAATCAGTCTACCCAGAAAAAAGAACTTGTCAGAGTGCGACTCTCTCAGCGTCTAAAAAACCATCTACATGCCCAGGATACTCGCATGACGCCTCAGAGGACTCGCCGCGATGCTGCTGTCTTCGCTGGCATAGTACGCAGAGTCCGTGTCAATGTCCCACTCAGGATCCTCGTCCTCTTTGGCCGACGCATCGGCCTCGGTGCCCGCCTTGCCGTCGAACGCCTTCTGCGTCGCGGCCCTCGTGTTCCACTGCAGAGTCCTAGACACGCTGTCGAACCACTCCGTGCCCGTGCGCATCACCGTGGGGAACGGGTACTGTGACGCCGTGATCGTGACGTGGTCCCCCTGTCTCAGCTCTATCCGCCCTTTGCCGTCAAATGCACAGTAAGCAGTAGCCCTGGAGTTGTGCGGGATGGAGACACGAAGATGCAGAGTGTCGCTGAGAACCATGGGCCGGAAGGAGAGGGTATGAGGGCAAATGGGTGTCAGAAGAATGGCAGGTATGTCAGGATGAACAAGGGATCCACCAGCTGAAAGTGAATATGCCGTCGAGCCTATGCGCACGTTAGTGGAGATTTCACCTTGAATGTTACTTTGCGACAACTTACCTGTGGGAGTTGAAAAAATGCAACCGTCAGCTTGAATGACGGTTAGGAGCTCATTATCCCCGAAGAGCTCTAAGTTAGAGACATAGGGGGACGGGCCGCGGTCTATGACCAGCTCGTTAAGCACCTCGAACTGCTCGCCCTCTTCCATCTCTTGTTTGGGTCCCTTGTTGCGATACACTGTGCAGGTGAAGCGCATGCGCAGATTGACGCGCATGCCTTCGTCCCCCATGACTCGGTTGAGATGCTGCTTGTACTTCTCGAATTCAAAGGTGGTTAGGAAACCGAGGCTTCCCAGACTGAAAGAGAGCACCGGCGGAACAACTCTTTGGAAGAGCCAGGATGTGTACAGCACCGTCCCGTCGCCTCCAAGCGTACAGACCAGATCAAACGTCTCCGGCTGCGACCAGCAAAGGTCAGGCGTCCAATAGCGCAGCATAGACGGGAAGCGAGCATCGTCTTCTACGATACTGGCAGCACCAAACCGCTTGGAATGCCGTAACTTGGCGTCGACGTAGACATTGACCCCGACGTCTGACCCATAGCGAGGGGTCCTCAGCAACCACATGGCCAGTTCCCTGGTTAGGTACACGAGGTCGTTGTCCCTCGCTTTCGTGACGATCATCACGTTCCTCACAGCCCTCCGGATGGGCCTGCGCTGCAGCTGTTTGGATACCTCGCGAACACCGGTAGCTGTCTGGACGAGACGAGAGTGCGACATGTAGTTGTCGTTCTTGATCTCCTCCAGAACCTTGTTGATATCCACGGCGTCGTCAAAGCGGGTGTGGTAGAAGCAAGGGGACCGCAGGGACGGCAAGGCCGTGCTTGGAGCCGAGCTCTTCAGGGCGAGTTCGTTGAGCGCATCGGCCAGCTGTTGGGAAGAAGAAACAGACGTGGATGAGTGTGGCCGGTCGGCCGAGAGGTGTGAAGACAGCATGTTGTTCAGCGAGAGTGCGTCGGGTTTGTTGGTTCGAGTGACTGAAGCTAAAGCTTTCATAAGCGTCTGTCGGGGAACAGGTTCGAGAGAGAGTGCGCTCATCCGGCGGCCGTGTAGAGGGTTGTTTTTATAGTGCGACTCGACCAGGTCAGAAGTCGTTAAGCGTTCTGCAACAACAACATGCTCGGGCTGCGGGTCGTCCTGGGCAACATCGTGGGAAGGGAAAGAAGGTAATGTTGTTGATGGTAAATGCGTTAAGTCCGGGCTAGATTTTGGGAGCACGGTGGATATGGTGGTGGGAGTAGGCGAGGGTTGGGCATGGGCAAGGGCATGGGCTTCTTCGGCATCGCGAGAGGGCGTGGGTAACAACAGCAGAGGTTCGGAAGCAATGGAAGAGGACACTGCGCAGTGACAGTCAGCACCAGGCCGGGGGTCATTGGTGCTGAGGGTGGGGTCACTGGGGTGTACCCCCATCCGGGGTTTTGCTGAAGAAGCCATTGATGCAGAGGACGCCATGCCTGATGTGGAAGTAGTTGCTGTCCCCTGACGAAGACCACCGCACTAGAAGATTTCGAGACAACAACGTCTTAGGGAAACCCCTGGCGTGTGGTAGTACTTTGTTGTTATTATGTCGGGGGTGCGGAAGTCCTGGACGATGCCAGGGGGGGTGCCAAAGGATTCGCCGAACCCAGCAAAGCAATTCCCGGGGGATATAATAAGATCGATGCAGCAGCTGTCCGAGACGCAGGATCGACTCCGTAAAACCGAGGAAGGCCCTCGAGTGTCTCTCTGTGTTATGTATTACGTAGAGTCGTATTACGCGAATGCAGTGCACCTAGATGCGCTGCAGGTTTTTTGTCGATTAGGTTTCGGACTTCTCCACGTATAACCTCGAAAATACGTTACTCTGCAGCTCAGCTTCCTCTCATCTGTGTGCGAGTCAGCCACGCCCTGTTTCATCTTCGCATCTTGCCACAAACTTGGAAGGGGAGTTTGTTTCCCAAGTCTCCATTCAAGCTGGTATCTAGTATCTGTCTGCGGAGTGAAGACGATCCTCAACTTACAGGATATGTACACAGGAACCTGTCCAAGACCAGCAGCGGATAGAAAGGAGAGGACTTTGTGCTGATAGCTAAGCCAGGCCACAAAAAACCCGTTGCGTTTCCAATAATGCGTATCTGAAGAGATCAGCACAAAGGCTGGCTCTGCCGTATAAAACGTTTGTTTACAACGCTCGTTGAGACGAAGCTGAGGTGTCGATTTCGAGACCGTATCGAAGAAGAATTATCCTTATTAAATCTCAAATCTGTCTTGTGAGGGTCGCGGAACTTGGGCACTGAGTGTATACTCGTATTTACCGGCAGGTATTTTCGCAATCATAACAGCAGAGTAGGCTGATTAAAGTTCGTATATACACACACTCATGCCCAAAAAATGCACGAAGAAGAGTAGGGAAAAGGGTCAGTAATATGTATATAACTGGTCAAATTATGTATAAAAGAACAAAAAGACCTTGTAGTTAGAGCTGCCAGAGCTCCGGTTGGGTGGGTGACTTGTCGATGAAAAGCTGAGGGGATGAGGGCAAGAAATAAGAGATAAGACCCAGCTGGCTAGCGAACAAAGAACACATCGTGGGAAAGAACTCCATCTTTTATGCCTCATCTTCATGCCTCCCTGGCTTTAATATCTTTCGAAATCGGACAATGGCACTAAGTTACAACCAAGCTGAACATTGAGATAGAGGTTCATTGTTCAACCTTAACCTTAGGTATTGTGCATAGTAATGATAATCAAGTGGGGTGTGTAGGTAGAAAAACAGGGGTACCCGACCCCTTCGCCGAAGCAAGCCCTTCCTTTGGCTTTATGTCGGTTCTCTGGCCAAGGATCCAAAACGTACCTTTATTATCCACACAGCATAGAGCAAGCGGACATTTTTCGAGCAATAAAATGCCCGTGAGATTGAGGAGTTAGGACCATCAATCATGAGCAAGTTTGACCCACCAGAGCTTCAGGTGCGTTTCTCCCCTTATTTATTATTTTTGGAGATTCCTTTCAAGATGTTTCTCCTTGCGTTTTACGTCTCATCTTGCCACCTTTAGGTACTACTGTTCTGGGACTGGGATCAAGGGAGGGCGCGAAACCACCAAACAGGAGGCTTTCGACTCCTCTCCCTACCTAACCTAGGTTAACCCTTACTTGATGCCAGGACTTGTAGCAGGACCTCTGGTCATCCCAGCCCCGTCAGCAAATCGATTCTTGCACGTGGGGACTCTGGAGTGACACGGAAATTTGGCATGGGGCTTCCAGTACTGTTTTCTACTAGGTACATGAGTTGGATGCGCATGATGATCCAATCCCATCTCTCCATCACAGTGGACGAATCCCATGTCTGCGATGCTGGCTGCCAGAAACACCAACAAGTCTAATGTAGTGGCACTCCATCAGTTACACCGCCTTGCGAACCAAGCCCTTTGATTGATCGTAGCGCTTCGGAATTGCCGCCGCACTTATCAGTTGCTTGCTGCTAGGCTCTCCAGCGTTGTACTGGATGTCCTATTGTTATTCCATCACGAGGTTTCCCCGTGCCCCAACAATCGTGTGGTATAGGCAATGATTTCAATAAGCTGTTAGGAAGCGCAATCTCTGTAACCATGTCTGACACCCTCCACTCCGGGGCCTGTCACGCATTGATGGAGTGGGATCGGCTGAAACACCGCTTGTTCAGAGTTTAGACACTGCCAAACTGGCGGAGCCCTGACTCTGTGACTCTACTACCTTGTCGTAATATGTCTGCCGCCACTTTCTAGAAGAGAAGCGTTTGATGGTAGGTTTCTTCCCACCCCAGAAGCGAAGTTGCGGGTCGGCTTATCTGCATGAGTTTGGCAGATATCACTCGCGAGCCTTCGAGAGTCCAAGCGCCTGCTCATACGCGAGATGCGACGTAGACCCGCATTTTGGGGAATATCCCAAACGGAAGCGGACACAGCTCGGGCAACGCATGTCTAAGCCTGAACGTATAGCGCTAATAGAGAATGACGTTCATGTAGTCGTACCAACGTGAAGAGTGGTCGTCAAAAACCGGAATGAAGCTCCCTGTGCTCCGCCGGCATGTATCCTCCTCATTTCCAGTACAGATCCGAGGCCGTCTGCTGTTCCATGGTAGAACGCACGAAGCGCCTAAGGTCCGCACCGGCGGCTGGCCCTTCGGTCATTAGAGTGTCTGCATCGTCCGTGGTCGGCGTTCCGCAGCACTGCCTGAAGGCGGTGTTATAAACGTCGTCCCATTGCTTCATCGTAAAGGCACCCTCGCTCTCTGCTAGAATTAGTTTGTCCTGTGACGTAAAGGCTAGAACATGGAACGATTCGGCTGTCTCTGTCTCCCTCGCGGTGGGGTTGGTGATTATCTCCCGGGTATCGTCCTTCGAGACGATCGCAAGAGAGGTCGAAGTGAGGGTCGAGGCCATCGGGATCGAAGCCGAGAGTAACGCAAGAAGCGCGGTTTGCAGCAGAGCCGGGAGAACAGGAAGGTTCTGCGATGGCGCGTACCTCTCATGTTAGATTGCTCGTAGCTCTGAACTGAGACCAGAGGTCGCCAAGGGACAGGAGGGGGAGAAACGTACAAGGCTGGACTGCAAGAGCTTCGCGTTCACGTATTCATTTTCGGGGGTGACTGTGATCTGCAGTACCACCTGGATCACGGTTCGGGGGAAGTTGTTGGTGAGGATGATCTGGCGCAAGGCCGACTGCAACAGAGATTCGAGATGCCGCTCTCGCGTACCTCCTACGCCAGCGGCGGGCCGTATGATCACGTCAAGAATGGCCTCCTCCGGAAGTTCGTCTCGTTTTTGCGCCTCAATGGGCCCATTCACCGCGCCGATTACGGTGTAGCCGGCGTAAGAGTAAGTTGCAGATCCATCTGTTTTGTGTAGATGGGATAACAGCGCCTCCGGCTCAGCTATTACCGTCATTGTGAAGTGTCTGTAGTTTTAGAAGTAGCCCTCAGGCTGGTCGAAGTCACTGAAAGTTGAAAATAATTGTCGTTCTGAAGAAGTAACGTCGCCCGGTAGTTGTTGAATGTTATCGACCACAATGCCAACACTTTTTTCCTGCTACAAGGACCCCTCCACATGCTAAGAAAGCTTGGGAGTGCCGAATACAGCCCACCAAGTGGGTACTAAGGTTACAAGTAACAATACAGCAGTATAAATTAAGTACACAGGAGGTCCTGTACGTTATGCTCAGCATATCATTTTCCACATGAGTTGTATATACGCAACACCCAACTGCATTGCATTATCACAGAAATCCCAATACCACAAGTTTCAGATGATTGGCGATTTCTTATCTATCTTGTCTATGATAGTGCACCTCATGGAGCGTATTCTAAAGTGTAGATGAAGAGCAAGGGAGGGATCACAAAACGCTCCCTTCTCTCACTTAGTCGAAGGAGGTATCCCCAATTCCATTCTCCTACTATTAACTTCCTCGACAAGGCCCGCCGGGTCCGTCACGTCGGGGTGCCGAAGTTGCCACGCAACACAGAATTCCAACGCTGTAGCCATCCACTTCCCAGGCTTAACGCCCAGCGCATTAGCGAGTTGGGTGCCGTCGATGATTCTCTTGAGAGAAGGAGCGTCCATGACATCCAGTTCCTGCAGATGGTCCAGGAACGTGTTCCACTCGCGCAGGAAATTGTCGTTATCCGCTGTATGCATGTTAGAACGCGCGGGACCGTATCTCTGGAAGGCAAAGGGCCCCTGTTACTCACCAGAATGCGAAGCGTCTGTAGACCAACGCTGCATTGCCTCCACAAGTAGACAGAACAGAACCTGGAGCCTCCAGTAGCCGCCTTTGGCGTCCCAACGACGTATAGCCATGCCGAATCGATCTCGCTCGGTGATGTAGGATGCCTTTGCAACAACCGCATCCTTCAAACTCAAGATCTCCGCTCGATTGTTGTGCGCGGCGGTAACCAGGTCGCAGAGCCTATTTGGTGCCTTGATCCCTTCTCGCGCAGCCAGAGCAGCGAGGGGTGGCGGGGCTCTGCCCTTACCCTTATGCGCAGGCTCATCGACGTACTCCCAGGGAGCTAGGGCAGATAGCGTCCATGCGTAGAAAGCCGCTTCACCTGTTCGGACTAAGGTACTGTAGATTGAAGCAGGCGTGGGGTTCTGGGAAAGGGCATGGAGGCAGTCGTAGGCAGACTGCCACCGCGATAAGTCGGGCTGGGGCATTTCCGGCTTTGTGGGATCGGTGAACACGGTGTGATACAAACCTAGATCATGAAAATACTGGAGTGCTCTCCTAGGGTGTTTTCCTATCCATAATCAGAAACCGTCTTCATAACGAGGCTTACAAACAGCCTTACCGTTCATCATCTTGTCAAACTCCACCCCGACCCTTTCGCGACTGATTTTGAGTCGGAGGGCGTCCAGGACCTTTGAATTACCCATGACGCTCTCGACTGCAGGGTCGATAGTGAATTCGAGGCGGCTGGAAAACCGCACCAGCCGCAAGACGCGCAGGGGATCGTCCATGAAGGTCTGGAAAGGTTCCATAGGCGTCCTGATCCGCTTGGCCTTCATATCCTCGAGTCCTGTTGTGAAATCCTCGACCTGGTCCGAGTGAAGGTTATAGAACAAGGCGTTCACAGTAGCATCTCTCCGATAGGCGTCTTCTTCGGCTGTGCCAAACTTGACTTGTGGATTCCGACTGTCATCGGTGTAGGTCTCCTTGCGAAGGTTGACGAAGTCAACATCAAAGCCGAGCAGTTTGATAGTAGTGGTCTCAAGATGCTTCGACTTTTCAGGATTCCGCGCAATCTTGTGCAGGTTACCCACATCCGTCCGCGAGATGTTGTGTTTCTCTACCGTCTCGGGCTTCTCACAGAGCTCGCAGATCTTGAAAGCAAAAGCCTCCCCGGTCATGACATTGACGGCGGTGTCTATATCATGAGACTCGATACCGAGGAGTTTATCCCGCACCCAGCCTCCGGCCCATCGCAGGACGACTGGCTCAGCATCCCCGCGTGAGCTGTTCACGTAGGCTGCTGCATCAAGTAGCAGGTTCTTGAGCTGCGCCTCTCTGGGTGTCAGGTCGATTTTCGCAGTGGCCGGTTGTGTAGCCATCTTCCGCATTTGTGATGGTCTTTGGCTAAATGAAGTGTCTTCCAAGGCATCCGGTTTTCTTTTAGACATGCGAGAGTACTGCCGGTGCGTTCTTATACGTACGGCGTTCGTAAGGGCCTTCCTAGTACCTTGTGTAGACGTGCAAACCCAATAGGGCATAGAAGCTATAAATGAGTCAAAAGAAGCCTGGAGCTGACGTCTGCAGTCCTATTGATTGAAGGAATGCCCCTGAAAAGCCGGCAGACATTAATCTCGACAAGTGGTACTGAGATTACTCTTCTACTTCTTGAATTCTGTTCTGTATCAAACTCGGGATATTCCGAAGTGATAAAGTACATTCATCTCATGTACCTGGAATGGAATGAAAGCAAATTTGTCAGCTGTCTCTTGTTACATACTACTCGACTTCAACTGTTGACAGCTGATTGTTTCTGACAGGCCTGAGACATTCGCCTCCACGCTTATAAGTTTATTTTAAAGTAGCACGCGTGGGATAGATACCCTTACATAGCTGTAATCACCGCTGCGTGTTAACCGGATGGTTTTGTCTACTCGATGCAGTAGACAAGTGTTCGAGCAATTTGGAGTGCGCATTTTCAATGGCCCAATGGCCACGATTCCAAGATATATGCATGTGGCAGTCTTTCGCTGTGTTAACAATTCTGCACCTCATAGGTGACGCGCTGTAGTTATGCACGGTCGTCATTGGAGGATTGTCGATCAAGTGAGGCAAATGATATATATACGCGGTGGCATGCGTCACTCACCACACCCAATGACGCTTGAAGGTTGACATGATTTACATTTGAGCATGCCGCACCCCCATTTGGATGTCGGCGGTCTTGACGCTTGACAGCAGCGATGAATCTGGTGATCTTTAAAGAAAACGGCCAGCTCTAGGCTTGATCTGCAGTGCTCCAGTAGGGATACCACCTACCCTGAATTCCTCTGAATCTGTTTGCTATGAACTCGAACAGGTCTGTAAGCGAGATCTTGCCAACAGTATACCTACCTGCACAGTGAGATACAAAAAGAGAAGGACACTGTCCATTGCTGACGTCATAAACCATGAGGGGCGATTTACTTTGTAACCCCTCTCTCTTCTGCGTCTGGCAACACAGCAGGTCCCAGGTATCCTATTGTCTTGCGGAAGGGAAGAGGTTTAGGTTAGAGCACTTAAATGGTGTAATAAGAATCCAATTTTGCTAAAGTATGCCCTTGGGCCGTCGCGTGACACGGCTTTTGGATCCTTCCAAGTTGGAGGTAAGGGTTCACTAAGCAGATGTAGGGAATAAATTCAATGAACGGGCGACAGGGATCCTGTCGATAGTACTGCTGTATGCAGATAATTAGTTTGATATCTCAAGTTCTCAACGCTGACAGTGATACAGCAGTACGCCAAGACTGAACCAAGTTGGAGCCCCAATCCATCCCAGTCTGTCTAGCACTTCGGTGTCATGATCAGACTTGAGAGTGAGACTGGGTGACTGTGAAAGCTTCCACTGATGTACAACATTTGACATAATAAGATACCTGGTAGAGGTAGGTCGACAGTCCAGACTACCTTACATCTCCTACCCCTACTCGTCAACATGTACCCCAGAAAGCGGGGGGTGGAGTCAACGAGGCAGTGCTAGCCAAACCTATCAGCAGCCTTCCCGCTCCAGAGGGTGGTGACCACCTGTGACCTCCATCAGCACCTCATCCCGATGTCTGCCTGTCTAATTTTCTCATTGACCAGTAGTCAGGCGGTGCGAGGTGAGACATGGAATGCTTGTTCGTTCAAAATCCCGATTCTTTGTCTATCTTTCTCAGATTCACTCGCACAATACTACCGTCCTGTTCGGCTAGGTCGCCGTCGCCGAAACATATCCCCAACCCAAGGGCCAGCGCACCAATGCATTGGTAGTTATGTATTGTTGTGTCTCCTCTGCCGGCAGATCTTGGCTGGATTGGTGCCACTTTCCAAACTTTCGATTCCGTCTATCTACAGCATGTCCCATGTACGTATGTAGTATTCCGCCAGGACTATCGAAACCAACCTAGGACAAACGTCTCTGCCAGACTACTGTGTGTAAGGTGCTGTCACCCGACACACGCCAGATGTGATGACACTACCCCTAAACGCCCATTAGTCTCTTGGCCACCTAACGTGCTAGCACGGAGGCCTCAACAAAGGATCGAGGCAACTAAGCAGAGGTAAGCCACTTGAGAGTTGTTATGATATGCCCGTGGACTTCTGAGGTTAGAGTGCTACGGGAAAACGAGGGCATCGATATGACAGCTCCAAAGATTAGAGATGGGGTAGGTTACTGTCCATCCATTGGAGATTATGTCACGGTGTCTGGATGAAGAAGGCGGATACATACAGCATACCTCTGTCTAGCAATCCAAACGGGAAGTCCTCTGCATGTAGCACACTGCACAGAGTTGACAGCATGGTGGTGGCGCCACAAGTGCAACACGGACTTGGCCATCTCCTCCCTTTGATCAACGTCCATCCATTCGATGACTCCATACCTCCTACTACACACCTTATGCATGTAGGAGGTGTGCATACCCACCTCTTGCATGCTGTGTGCTTTGCTTCACAGCCTCGGTAGGTTCGAAAGAGTTCTATATAAAGTTGGGAAGTCGCCATTACCGTACACTTTAGGTAAACGACCCTTTGTTCTTCTGTCACAGCAAGAGCGAAACACCATCACCTGATACAGTCTGCCAGCTTCAGCACCTACGCGTTGAAAGAAACCCCCCTCCCACACTGCCTCAACTTGACCTTTATTGTTCTTGACCTCTCGAGACCAGTTTACCTATATAAGATATTCCCTGGACTGGCTCAACCTTCTGTTATTACCTACCTACCCACACATATCCAACATTCATCTCTTATTTCCACAAGAGACACTTTATAGCTACTCTTACTGTGTACTTGCCAACCGCAGCAACGTCAGAGAGAGACCGGTTCGTGCTTTCCCCCTTATCTCGTCAACACCAACCACAGCAGTGTACCTTTACACTATACAGCGCCCAGAGCTCCATTGAACTATAATGTTACGAAGGCTGACGTATCGCCGAATCGGTTTTTCTAGAAAGTCAATACCACCTGAAACATAAAAACAGTCATGTCCAACACCATGCAGCCTCAGTTCACAGATACACTCGGAACCGGAGAACCTGTGCGTCAGAGGACGGGCTCGCGAGACTACACAATGACTGCCGAATGGGGTAAGCTTTCTCTGCCTCCTTTTCTCTCCCACCCAGTATATACCCCTTGCCCTACCTCACTCCTAGGGGCCTTCACTGTTACATAGCGACGTGTCTAGTATCCACCTATACACACCTGCTACCACTCTTCTCCATATTGCACATATCCCTTCCTTGGTCGTCAACTCTTGACTCATCACGTACTTACTGTCATGACAGACGCCTCCAAGACGCCCCCGTCCCGCTTTCAGAAGCGCAAGGGCAGCATCTACGCCACGCCGTCGTCGCGAGACGGCCACGTGGAGCGCAACCGCGACGCCGTCGAGGAGTTCCACAAGGCCCACTCGAAGCGCTGGTCCATCAGCAGCAAGGGCAGCAGCAACGGCGGGACCACGTCGCCGAGGCGGAAGTCGAGTGGTGCTGCCTAGAAGAGGCTACTGCTGCCACAAAAGCCGCCGTCTCCTGATGCAGACGAGCTGACTACAGAGGAGAGGTCGTTGCTGTCGTTGCTGTCGTCTCTTGTCACGTCTTGCCTCGCTGTCTCATGGCCGTATCCCGTGGTCATCGCCGATTCGGAGGTGAGGGGAAAGATTGAAGGAAAATAAATGACTTTTCTCTTTTTTCTTCTTATCGGTCTAGCTTCAGCCGTCGATATGAAGGAAAGGACACACTGGTGGGGGCAAAAATGTCTTGTGATTCTTGTTCTTGTCCTTTTTTGTCTTCTGATGACGCATTGTTTCTGGTATGGAACGGGGGTATAAGCGGGGAAATATGTATGACATTGACACGGGAAGAAAGGGTTGGAAAGGGGTAAGGCAAAAAACTTGGGGGAATTTCCAAGGATGCAAAATGTCTCTCTCTCCCTCCTCCTTCTGCTTCTTCGTCTGTGTGCTTGCTTGCTTGCTTGCTTGCTTGTATTGATTTTGGTCTACTTTGTGTGATGTGTCAAGACGAAACGAGCTATTTCTTTTTTCCTCTTCCCCTCCCCTGGTATTGAGAGTAGGTACAGGTATGTAACACGTACACATGTCTCGCTTCCATTATTACTCATCCATGCACGCATGGAATTTTTTTCGTTTTCTTTTTGTACAAGACTGTACCTAAGTATGTATCAAAAAACGATGAGATGGAAAATGATCTACGATCCCATTCCTATGTGATGTTTTTTTCCCTGTCCCGATCGATCGGGCTTTTAATATGTGATACTACTGTGTCACGAACTTTGAATTTCAAAATTTTGAGAACCGTCAGTAGGTAAGGTTAGGTAGGTTAGGAAGTTTGATCAGACAAGTTGTTGTTGTTGTTGTTGTTGTTGTTGTTGTTGTTGTTGTTGTTGTTGTTGCATATTTCGCTTTTTTATCTAGTTAAGTTTTTGGTTTTTTTTAATCTCGTCTCGTCTTGCTTGATGGATTTGACTGATTGTATTTGTATTCTGACCTTGCCTTGCCTTGCCTTGCCTTGCCTTGCCTAACTTAACTTAACTGCCCCTTTTGCGAAAAGAAAATAGATAGAAAAAGAAAGCATCGCCCCCTTTCTTTCTTTACTTATATTTCCTTCCTTTCCATTTTCCCCTTTCCTTCCCTTCCTTGCCACTCGTTAATTTTTTTTTCCATTTTTTTTTCTAGGGGGTTAAGAAAACAGAAAAGCCAGATGTATACATACATACCCCCTTAAGTAGGTAAGTAAGTATGTAGGCTAACTTACAAATTGACACAGAAAAAAACAGAAAACAGAAGCCAGAACTAGAAAGAGAAAAAAGAGACAGAGGAAGAGGATGATGATGATGATGGGGAAAAAGGAGAGTTTGAGTGTCTGTCTGTCTGGGTGAGGGAGTGGGGGAGTGGGGGGAAAAGGAGACATTTTGACAGTGAGTGAGTGTGTGTGCGTGTCTTATTGACGGGAAGTGGAAGGGAGTCTGTCTGTCTGTCTAATGTGTGGTAGGTTTTTCCGTAGTAGATTTTTCATATTTTATATTTTTCTCAGTCGTCATCCATGCCATCGATATCGATAGCGTCCGGGTTCGACGCCACTACCGTCTGCTCCTGCTCCTGCTCCTTCTCCTCCTCCTCCTTTGGCACCAACGTGCCCGCGATCCCCGTGCTCGCAGCCACGAAGCCGGCGGGGGCGCGAGCCTGGCGCTCGAGCTGCTCCATCGCATCCGCGATAACTGCCTTATCATCATCAGCATCTCCTGTCGCAGTACCTGCAGCAGCAGCAGCACGAGCCTGCTGACTGCGCGCAATGGCCTGGGAGGCGATGAAGTTGACGTCCGTGTTGTACTGTGCCTGGACGCTGCGCTTGATGCGCAGCATCTCCTTGTACGTGTCCTCGTTGCCGTGCTGGACCTCGAACTGCTCCCACCGTTGCCAGAAGCCCGGGTCCGTGCGCGGGTCGCAGAACTGGGACGCGTGCCCGAAGATGGCCCGGGCCCGGTCGATCTCGCCCAGCCGCTTCTCCATGTCGGCGAACTTGAGGCACATGTCGCGCGCCTCCTCGTCGGGCAGCGCCGCGATCGCCCGCTCGTAGATCGGCCGCGTCGACGCGAGCCCGAAGTTGGACGCCGACTTGGTGATGTACAGGTTGAACATGTCGGCCCGGTCCTCGTCCGAGACGGCCCGGGTCGCCCGCTCGTAGATGCGCATCGCGTGCCGCGCGAGCCCGCGCTCCTCCTCGAGGTTGCCGTACATGAGGTACAGCACCTTGGCGAACTTGGGCGGGCAGTCCTCGACGGCCTGCTCGAACAGGTCGCGCAGCCGCTCCATGCCGATCTTGCGGTCGACGGCCTTGGTGAGATAGAGGTTCCATAGTTCAAAGGCCACCGGGTAGCTGAAGAGATCCAGCCCTCTCTCGAATATCTTGAACGACTCCTCGTAGTACTTGTGCTCCTCCATCAGGTTGGCGTAATTGACGACCGTCTGAGGCGTGGCGATGCGGAGCTCGAATATCCTCTCGTACACCTTCTTCGTCTCCTCCAGCGAGCTGACGCTCTCGACGAGGTCCACGTAGAAACTCCACAGCTTCCAGCTCTTGTGCACTCTCTGTTGCGGCGAGAGAGTCTCGTCAAAGTAATCCACCGTCGACCTCTTCGGAGCCTGCACGGCCTTGGCCATGATCTTGACCGCGTCGTCGAAGTTCTCGTTACGGAGCTCCATCTCGGCCCATTCGATCCACATGTCGGCAAGTTCGGCGACGGACTTGAACGGCACCTTGACGGCCTTCTCCATAATGACCCTTGCGCTCCGAATATCTCCCCCCTTCTCGTAGAACTTGGCGTAATTCGCCCAGAGCTGGTGGAAAGCTCCCACCGCCTTCTTTGGTTGAATCGCAGCAATGGCGTTGGTGTATGTCTGCACGACCTCGGCCTTGTTATTGCCCCATAAGGCCACCCGCTTCTCCCACTCGGATACGTTGTTCGGGTTTTGACGGAGCAGCACGTCGTTGAGGAGGAAAGGCCGCCGATCCATCAGCTGCTCGAAGCGCATCATCCTGATGTCTAGATCGAAATCGGCATCTTCGTCTACCACTCCTTCTTCTGCCCGCTTCGAGGCCATCTCCATCAGGGCTCCGATGATGGACTCCTCGAACTCGACATAGGTGTCGAAAATGAGGGTGAAGTCGCGGACGGTCATGACTGTCGTGATGCCCTCCTCGAACACGTCTCGAGCTCGTTCGAAGCTGCCTCTCCTGACCCAGTACGTGGCTAGGCCACACCAGAGCTTTCCGCGCTGGTCGGCAAATCGTTCGATGCCGCTTCGGATGATGCGTTCGACCTCGATGCCCGTCTCGTGGCCGGTCTCGATCTCGCTGGCATGGTCGACTAGCAGATCGACCATCTCGCTCCATAGCTCGAAGGGGCCTTTGCTCTGCTTGCTGTTGAAGCGCGGATTGTTGAGGATGTCGATGTAATTCTTGACGGCCTCGGTGTACAGCCCGACCTGAGTCAGGAGTTCAATAAAGTCCTCGGCATCTTCGGGGTGGACCTGCATGTACCGTCTCCATATTTTGACGGCCGTGTCGCCACCGGCCGAGTTGGCGAAGGGTCGGTAGAGAGCCCATATCCTATTGTGCTGCGTTATCGGGAGAGCGCGCAATGCCCGGTCAAAGGTTCGCCGTGTCAGCGTGACGAGGGGCTGTTGCAGCAAGAATTTGAGGTACATCTCCCATATGCGCGGCATTTTGTTCAGCAGAATGAGGGCTCGTTCGAATAGCGCATTCACCTTGCGGTATTCGGCGGCGAAGACGGCGGCATTGAGCTTCGAGACATGCTTCGTGCGGAATCGGAGGTACTGAGACGGCGTTAGCTTTCCAAGAGTTGGAAGATATTGGAGGATGGATATAATAAATCAAGGTATCCGTAGTATCATTACCATCTTCCAGAGCTTGTAGGACCTCGGCAGTTGTAGGCATGCCCTTTCCAGGGCAAAAGCCTGCTCCTGTAAAGTGCCATGTTGAGCCTTGAACTGGATGTACGCCAGCCATGGCTTCGTGCTGCCTAGATCTCGTAGGATGTCCTGTTCGTACACGGCATCTTCGTCGGACTACGACTCTCGAGGGTTAGAAATGCGCAATTCGTTACCACGACGAAAACTTGTGTGAGCTCACTATGAGGTGGAGATCTGGCTGGCGACCAGCATGGATGCCGTTACCATGGGCCACTCCATTTGGCGCCATCTTTTTGTCGTCGCAGGATGGATTGGCGGGCAATGACCGTTCCCGCGAAAGCTCGCGGAAAATCCGATGAGTTAGACAGCACTTGTTAACATCAGCGCATCGTAGCGGGGAAAGCGAACGGAAAGAGAGAGATCTCGTCAGTCGATAACAGGCGCCCAAGATGGGTGGTGGGTGGTGGGTGGTGAACCAGTCGTCGCGGGCATCGAGCTTTAAACTTGACCACCAACTTGTTGAATGGGACTCATAAACCGCGACTCTTCGTAGGCTATTTTTATGTGGGGATGCTTTGTAAATCGTCTCTGGAGTCTGGCCTGCCTTGACTGTACAGTAATTGTATGAATATGGACTGTAGATTGGACTGTGTACGTCGTCATGGGACATGCATCCATGCAGAGCTTCAAGCATCAATAGCAGGCGCAAGCTTACCTAGGTAACACACCGTATGCTGTAGGACTACAACCATCCCACTTCACAAGCTTTCGTTCAAGCCAGTCTTCTCCTTCTCACCGGCGGACCTCCCATTACGGACTGCAACGTATTCGAATCCCCTATCCTCGACCCCTACCGAATATCGACGTTAACCAAGTACCTCCCTACCTACCTAATTCAAGATGTCGGGTGCAGGCGTACGTCTTAACACCACGGACTTTCCTTTCCGTCGCGACGGGCGAAACCTATTCGACATTTATAAACTGACCATGATCCCCCACAGGACAGGGAGGCCGTCTTCGCCACGCGACAGTCGCTGGCCATCATGAAGGCCAAGTTGAAGGGCGCCGAGACGGGCCATAACCTGCTGAAGCGGAAGAGCGAGGCACTCACAAAGTAACGCACGCTTTCAGACCTCTCTCTCGTTCTTCTTTTCCCATTGCTGATCTGTGGGGTCGAAATCAACAGGCGCTTTCGAGGTACATAAAAAAACTCTTTTTTTCTTCGACACGAAACCCATTCCCACACTCACTTCCTTTCGCTGGCCGTTATTTTCGGGGTGGCGCAGATCAGTTAACAATTGGGGAAACGCTATTCGATTTTATTGCATTTGTAGAGATCACACGCCGCATCGACGAAGCGAAGCGCAAGATGGGCCGCGTCATGCAGATCGCCGCCTTCTCGCTCGCCGAGGTCACGTACGCCGTCGGCGGCGACATCGGGTACCAGGTGCAGGAGTCGGCCAAGTCGGCCCGCTTCCGGCTGCGGACGAAGCAGGAGAACGTCTCGGGCGTCTTCCTGCCCGCCTTCGAGAGCTACCTGACCGAGGGCAACAACGACTTCGGCCTCACCGGCCTGGGCAAGGGCGGCCAGCAGGTCCAGAGGTGCAGGGAGACGTACGCCAGGGCCGTCGAGACGCTCGTCGAGCTGGCCAGTCTGCAGACGGCCTTCGTCATCCTCGACGAGGTCATCAAGGTGGTGAATCGGAGAGGTTTGTTAACTCATTACCTTACCCCCTTATTCACTTTCATCAAGTGCTAACCGTATTCTCACAGTCAACGCCATGTAATACTCCCAATCCACAGACGCATGGGCTTGTGGCAACTGACATATTTCGGGTAGTGAGCACGTCATTATACCGAGAACGGAAAACACAATCAAATGTAGGCGCACTTTCTGTCACCTCGCTAGAAGCCATAAAGAATCAAGACTAACATCCGCAGATATCAACTCTGAGCTGGACGAGCTGGACAGAGAAGAGTTCTACAGACTCAAGAAGGTGGCGGGAAAGAAGCAACGAGACGTCGCAGCGGCTGATGCCGAGATGAAAGCCAAGAAGGCCGAGGCGGCGGCGACGGCGGCGAAAGCTGACCAAGAGAATGTCAGTCCGGAGACGGAGGAAGCCCCCGCTGATATACTGGCGACGGGCGAGGATGACGATGTGATATTTTAAATCACCTCCTTCATTTTGTAACAACTCGCTTGGGATGGATGTCTCGGTGTGGACGATGGACTGAACGGATTTGTAAGGGGTGGACTATCCTCTAACCGTAACCGTGTATTGTTTAAAACTCATGGAGCAGGCGTATTTTCAAGTTTGGCAACCATTGTTATTTGATTGATTGATTGATTGATATTAATGACGTCCCGCAGGATCTCAATTCTTTTGCACAGTCCCGAGACCACTCACTCGCCTTTTCGACTGCGAATTTCATTACGTATCAAGTGCGTGCGACCTGTAACTCCTACTTTCGGATGTATGAAATCTGCCTATGCTCACCTCACCATCCGTGCGAAACCGTATCCCATAATAGTGAAGAGTAAAAATAGCTTTTGAATTATAAGCAGTCGCCTTCGGCCATCAACACAGTCTTTGGTTTCCACTCCTCCTAGCGCTGGTTCCATCCTTATTGGCGCTGGTACGTGACCTTGATGAACTTCTTGCTGCTGCCGTCGCCGCCGACGGCCATCCCTGCCGTGTTCTCCTTGGCGGTGATAGCGCCGGCCTCGGCCTCGTACTCGATGAATGCTATCCCCTTGCGGCCGGGCACGAGGCGGACCTCGCGGAAGCCCTCGAAGCGGCCGAAGATGGCGGTGAGCGCGTCGACGTCGAAGTCGTCGGGCAGGTTCTGCACGAACAGGATCTTG
Source organism: Xylariaceae sp. FL0594 (assembly GCA_022385605.1). Classification (NCBI taxonomy): domain Eukaryota; kingdom Fungi; phylum Ascomycota; class Sordariomycetes; order Xylariales; family Xylariaceae; species Xylariaceae sp. FL0594. The sequence goes on from MU280854.1 coordinate 97,278, forward strand.
TTGGGCGGGAGGTACTCGTCCGGCACGACCGCGTTGGCGGCGGCCGGGCCGCCCGTCGTCGGCTTGAGGGTTGTCGTCGCTCCTCCTTTGCCGGCTGTTCCGGCGCCAGATGGTCTGTTCGTCGTCGTCGCGTCGGAAGGTGCGCCGCCGGAACGCTGCTGCTTGTTGCTGAGGCGCTTCTGCTCCTCTGCCGCTTCGGCTGCTTTGCGCTTGTCTGTGTTGTGTTGTATACAAATGTTAGGTTCAAGTAAAAAATGGGCTAGGTAAAATCAATCAATCGAAAATGCATAACGTTAAGTTTTTACCTTTCTCAGCCAGCCGTCTGCGCTGATGCAGCTCAAACTCCTCCTTGGTGCCCGTGCGGGCGACGGTGGCGTCGCTGCGGGTGCGCGCGAGCGCGAGGTGCATCGGCTTGTCGTAGAGCTCGAACCCCTGCACCTCCTCGATGGCCCGGAGCGCCGACTCGGGCCTCTCGAACACCACGAACGCCTGCCCCTTCGCCTTGAGGTTCGTCTTGGCCACAATGTCCACGATCTCGCCGTAGTCGGAGAAGACGGCCGCGAGCGACTGCTTCATCGTCTCCGGCTTGACCCGCTCTTCTAGGTTGCGCACGTATACACTGTAATCATGGAAATGGAGGATAAGGACATTCAAAACGTTAGTGAAGGTTTTTACCTTGAAGTTTTTTCTTTTATTTTTTTTTGGAATTTTCAGAAACTCAGTTTAGACATGGTAGATGGATAGATGGATATAGAGAGGGTTCGACACAAAGCCAGAGACGATATGTGTCGGAGTGCAATGACACATACGTGGCGATGGGTGGACCTGAAGCCATTTTCTGGTCTTTTTGCTTTTTCTCTTCCTTCTTTGCGATGAATATTCTTGTTAACTTTGCGTCAGATAATGCCGGGCACAGCAGTTTCAGTATGCGTAAAGTTGTTGATGAAGTGAAAGTCTGCTTCCATGTATGATGTTGGAGACCTTCAATGTCCTGCGGCTCAAGCTATTAACCTTAATGTACTGTGGATCCTAGCGCTGGAAAGGAACAATTGTGGGGGTAGCTTAGTCATCGTCCTGTAAGTTGGGTTCGACCATGTAGGTACTTACTTTACCACTTGTGCCTTCACCCAAACAGACAGTAACAGCTCAATGCCTCTACTTGTAATTAACTTCTATTTCAACTCTTACATACCTAGATAGAGGTAGCAAAATATCGAACTCCTTGCCAAGCAGCCAAATTTTCTAAAAGTCAGATCGATACCCAGCAAGAAAACACGTCTTAAACACCAAGTGTTGAATCTCTAACCGATCCAGAATACACAAAACAAACAATAAATCTATACTTGTCTAGTGCCTTGCTAAAAAAAGTAAGAAAAACATGTACATGATTTTTCGTAAGGGGTATATGACAATATTGTTACGTTGTTGGTTACCTGACGTTGCCCCCTTGGCACACAGTCCCCCCTTGGCACACAGTCACTCTTATTGTACAACCCTCTTCACCTTCTCCACGCTGAGAATTGTATTCTCAGAAACAACAATCTCTCACAATCATTGCTTCTTGCACTAAAAGAGGCGCCCCGAGTTGCAGACGGAATTACTCTTCCCCTGAAGCCTTCCCTGATTGTCCTTCCTCCAATCCAGCTTGTGCCGGTTCTTGTCCCTCAGCCGGTGCCGCCGCTGGAGTTATTGTCTGCTGCTCGGGTATGACCGCTTTTACTGGCTCTTCCTCTTCTTCAAGGGACAGGTCTTTCCGCAAGTCAGGCAGAAACCGATCGATACGTTTCCAAGTCTCAACCCAGAGGCTCTCCTGCGACGCATCTTTGCTTGGCGGCACGAGGTAACCGCTGCTGGACATGAACAGTAAGACGTTCTTCAAATTCTCGGGAACAGCCTCCTCCTAAAACAAACGAATGTCGATTAGCTGATGTACAGGGGATATAATCGCACGAATATTACCCACCAGGCTGTCTCCTTGACCACTGTTCATGAGCCTGTCCATGATATCGATAATCTGCAACCAGAGGTCGAGCATGCCGTCCCATTTGGACAGCATAACCAGATATTGCAGGAAGGTCTTGCAAAGAAGAGAGGCCGCTTGAACCCTGGTCTCACTCATGCCGTCACGGTCCGAGGAGTAGACCTCGGGCTTCAATAACTTGTGGATCAGAGGGAACAAGACCTCGCCAAAGATGGCCGTCCATTCCTTGTGGTCATTGCAGGTAAGCTCGGGCGACAGGAGTGACCTCTGCAACGAAGAGAAGGCCAGTTGGCGCACTTCCCTACAAGGGTTGGTGCACTGCGTGGTGAGTGCCTGGAAGATCGGGAGCCAGTAAGCAGACCAGGCTGCAACGGTTGGTTAGTTCGTCAGTCCCACCAATGAAATGACAGCAGAAACCATCTCGGAGGGCATACCTTCGTTGGTTTCCAGATGCGATTGCTTCATCAGATGTGGGATACGAGCCGTCATGCTTGACACGAGATTGACAGCTTTCACACCCCGGGAAACAACTGCATTCTCACTACAAAAAGAGTTAGCCAGAGCAGAGATCCAATCTGTCACGAAACGCCTTCCATACCTAGCTGCTTCCTTTTTCGCCGGACGCGCGTTTCTCTGCCGTCTTTCTCCCTTCTGTTCCTCAATAGCGCCAACCTGAGCAGCAGTGGCGTATTCGCTCAAAAGGGCGATCGCGGCCTCGTAATTGTCCGCAATAATGGCCGACGGCGACCCGGAGACACCTCCTTCCAAGATGTCAAATACAGTCGGGGACGCATTGGGATTTGCTGCGAGGATGCGTAGGATCAACCAGAAATCGGGAGAAGTCATAATTTCACTCCGGAGCGGGCCGGGCTGCTCAATGCATAGCTTCAAGCCTTGTAAGACCAGCTGCGACGTCTTCGATAGAAGTTCCTTGGGGAAACTGGATATCGTATGCAAAAGCACAGGGGCACGGACAAAATCATGTTCCTAACAAGTCAGCGATGATGGAGGGTATAGGGTGAGATGGACCGGCTAATGCTTACATAGCTAGCTTTGAGCAAATTGAACTGATAGTAAGCAGCACGGGAAACAAGCACAGAATGGTAACTACTGGCATTCCGGAGGAACATCTGGAGGGCCTCTGCGACTTGTTTGCCTAGTGCTTCTATGGTGTTGGGGTCTCGGAGCGCCAGGACAGTACAGAACTCTAGGACGTAGACAATAGTCGAGTCGTACGTGGGCTTTCTATGGCCGGCTTTGGCTCCCCCAGCCGAAGGGGAAGATGGCACGGTCTCGGTTTTGACACTTATGACCGGGACACCAGAGTTCTCGTCATCCGGAAGCTGGGCCAGGAGGGCATCTATCAATGGCGACAGTGCCTCAACAGGGAGATTCCTATGCTTTCGGTTAGCTAGATGGTATCACGGTAAACGGGACAGACTTACGAGACATTGGCGAAAACCTCTTCTAGATGGCAGGCTTTGATGCAATCAGCCGTGCTGAGCGAACTCTCCACTTCCTCGGCCGACGGTTCAGGCGGGTCATCGGCAGCATAGCTGGAGATGTACGACGACAATGCGGAGAATATTCCAGTGTCTGCAGCTTTGGCCACGCGGTCGATAACCTGAGAGGGACTGTGCAGAGGGATCTTGGGTAACTTCAGATAGGAGTGGCTCTTGCTGGAATAGAAAGAGGGGATCAACGAGTTGACGAAGAGCTTCAGCCATATCCTGACGATCTGTATTTCAAGTTAGCACCTATCAAACATGAAACATAGATGACGAAGCGGCAGAGTCTCTACTTACGTGCTCCCAGCCGTGTTTGATAGAGGTTTCGCTCCCCCTCACCACACGGAACAAGACCAGCGTAGCGAGTTGGGCCTTGAAATCCCGGCCGAGCTTAACGGCGAGTTCGCTGACCATGACGCTATCGCTGTCGTCGGACACCTTGACTTCCGTATTCAGCATCGTGTTGGAGAGATTGACGTTGTCCAGAGTCGTCATGTAGCTGAGGTTCTGGACGATGTGGTCCAGCGCGTCGGTGATTCCATACTTGGTGGCGATCTGGGCGCACTGGTCGAATCCATTCACCACGCGAGAGAAGACGGCGTCGTCGGTGGCAGACATGAAGACGTACGAGAGAGTAGAGACAATGGGTTTCCACGTCGCTGCGAACATGTCGGCATCGTAGATGTTGGTGTTGCAGTAGATCAGCGGCCCGGCCGACTCGGTCTTGAGCAGGAGCTCGCGCCATGCATACTCAAATGCATGGTGGTTGTCGTGCTCGTCTGGGAGGATGATCTCGTTTGTCCTGATGGCCTCGAACGTGGCTTCGAGGAAGTCCGGCGCAAAGTCTTTCCCGTCGTTCACGCCCCTGACTTGGCGCGCGAAGTCGACCAACTCCATGCGCTTCTTGATCTTCGGACTATGTTGGTCCACGTTCAGCATGATGATGGCATACGTGAGGACGAACACGGCATCCTGGTTTGCTACGTCCTCGGAGAGGGTATGGTACTTCTTCGCGAAGGCGGTCACGATTCGCTCGATAAGCGGCGACTCCCCAGGAAGACGGAAGCTCTCCAACAACTGACGCAGCGCCTCATCAACACGCTTCCCGGAGAAATCAAATAGGTCCAGGAAGGCCTCGAGATATGCATCGTTGCCCTTCTTGGACAAGAAATCTCCTAATACGACCTTGGAAACCCGCGAGGTCTGTCTCAGAAACTGGGCCACCGAGGCAGGACTGTCCTCAATGATGCCCGCTTCCTTGAGATAGCCCAGCCCTTCCTTGGGTTTCTCGTTGAACTTGGTCGCACCCTTGACAATAATTCTCTTGCGCCGCCTCTGCTCTCTAAGAGCTTCGCAGTCCGGCAGCCCCTCGGAAGCCGGCGGTTCACCTAGGCGGTCTGCCACACATTGGACATACCCTAAGAGCGCATCTAGACACAGCGGTGGCACGCTCGTGGTGCTCCACGTCGCCGAGTCCGGCAGGGCACTTCGCGACAACAGGCCAATCATGTCTTCGCACAGGTTCACTCGGTTGGCATCGCAATCGTAATTGACGAAGAGCTCGACAAGGAAGTACGGCATACGAGCAAGAGCACTCACGCTCTCGACCATCGCTTGCCGCGCATCGGGTTTTCTCGCACCCCCTTCCATGCCCAGCTTCTGCCGGTCCTTAACCGGAACAGGCGTTGCCCTGCCGCTCCCTGCTTGCGAGGACGGGGGTTTGGCAACACTTGGCCTTTGCGGGATTCCGTCATAGAGCGAAGGGTCGATGTTGGGCTCCCAAGGAATCTCGACTGGTGGGTGTAGGCACGCGACCAGGTAAGACAGGAACAGCTCTTGTTGCAGTTTCAGGACGCCGCGGCACGTCTCTAGCAAAGTGCCAGCGACAATCAGGGACTCTTGCAGGATCGCCATGTTGTCGGATCGCACAAGCTGGAACAGATGTCGGCATAGCCGGTCCTCCGCGACCACTGCCAGGGCCGGATGTCGGGCGATGGAGGGTCCCGCAACCTCGAGCGCAACATGGATGATACGCAGGGCCATCACCCTCATCGTGTCTCCCTGCTGCTTGTCCTGGGGGTCTAGCAGGTCGACAAGAACCCGGAATAATTCCTTCATCGACGGCAAGGAGTATGGCTTGATTTCAAGACCGTCCGGCGCATCGGACGCCGTCGTGACTGAGGTGTTCTCTGCATCGTTCACCGCGGTATCCGTGCTTACAGATGCCCGCTCCTCACTTGGGAGGGCATCGGAAGACGCTATTACATCGTTCCCGGTCGTAGCCGGCACCATCCTCAGAGCTTCCGTATCGCCATTAGCCAGATCATCGAGCGCGTCCAAATCATCGCCAGCCTGTACTTCTAGGTGTTTGAGATGCTCAAAGATAATCTGACATATCCGAACCATCGAAGCCTCCGCTGTCCTCCTCAGAAGCTCCGACAGTCTCGGCTGGCAGCACATTGTCAAGCCGGTCTCCATCATCTCGCAGACGCTCTCGTCACTCAAGAGCGCGCCTCCTGGGCCGGAAAGCATGTCCTCCATGAGTTGCAGAATCATAAGCAGCACGACCTCATCTTGTGCAGAATCACTAGCTTCAAAGCGGCAGTGTGTGATGGCAGTCGACAGATACTGCATCGCTAGAGGGAAGCGAGGCGACTCCGGGCTGATGAAGCCATAGGACAAGAATTTCCGTATGGCCTTGAGAGCGAGAATCGTGATGGGTGCCGAGATGGATGAGGCTTGTATGACTTGGAGGAAGGGACTCAGGAGTGTGGGGGCGTCGAACTCATGGATGTCTGCGAGCCCCGTTAGTTATTGCCTCATAAACCGGTGAGCCAAACGGGATCTTTTTCAGTACCTTTGCAGCTAGACAGCTCATGCCGTAGACGTCCGAACCCTGCCATGAGGGGATTGTCCTGCATGCTCTTTCCCTTCTTGCCTCGTAGTCCCCACCGGTTCGCAGCACCTATGTCCTGTACGCCATCTATGCCAACAGCCCCAACCGCACCTCTACTCCCAGGACGCAGCAATGGAGTGAGCGGGCCGAGGTGGATGGGGTTCGGGCTGCCGCCAAGTATGGATGACACGGATGAGCCTGCCCACCGCGCGTGCTTGCGCATGGCTGATGTGACGGATATGCATTCTGAAATAACCAGCGGTACGGGATCGACCGCCACGGATACCGCCCGGCTTCGGTACTGGCTGTTGGAGGGACGAGCCACAGCGCTCACGAATGGGGGAGCCGAAGTGCTTGGACGCGGAGAGGCGTCGAAGTCCCCTCGAGGTCCCGTGAGCGCAGGATCCATTGTGGTTGAGTTTTGCGCATCTTGGATCATTGTCGCCTACACGGCGAAGGTTTGTGTCGTGAAGCAGGTACGGAGCGGCTCACAAGACCGAGAGTCGTGGTGTCGATCGTCGGAAATCACGGACCGGGGCCGAAGATGGATGATGTTTGTTGGACGTCGAGGTAGTGCAGTTGCAAGTGGTGGAACTACTCGAGATCGACTTGTTCGGGCAGATCAAACGAGAGTACAAGCGTATTGGCCCCGTATCCCGTGTTGCATACTCTGAGCTTCTGTACTGAACAGATTACCTCCTCGGGGCAAAGAAATGCAGGTAGCTAACTGTAGTACATCAACATGGAGGTTAACTTACCAAAAGTTACCTAAGCTTGATGTTAACATACAAGATGCCGTGTTCAAAGTGACATGGGGGCACGAAATCCATATAAGTGGGCACTTACAAAGTACCTGCCACCTGCATCAAAACAACCAAAGCTGAGCGTCCAGGTGCAGATGTCGAAAGTACACAGTATTCTTCAAGCCAGAGTGGCAGCAGAGGCTTGGCCATCCCGGGGTAAATGCTTACCTAATCAATAACCTTACCATGTCCAGGTAACAACATGTACTGGAATATAACAACGAATACTTGGTATTAACTACCTACATCTCTATATCATGATAGATTAAGTCAGCACAGTCAATTATCTAGAGAAATTGATATCTTAGGTATATATAGGTATTACAACGGATACGAAGCCTATGCTCGGTATCCCATGATCATAATCGTGTCTACATAGAAATGTCAACCAACGCCGTGACCTGTCTAATGGCCGTCCCTTGTGTGCCTGCACCGAGGTCAAGTCAAGTCCGCTTGTTGTACAGACGGCCCTGAAGCTCGCTCTCTTTTTTTTCCCTTTCACGCCCCATACCCATGCCCTCTAATACCGGCAATTCGCACAACAACAAACAGCAGGAACAAATCAACTTCCCAATTCCTTAGCACTATTATGGCTCTGCTTTGCCTGCGTCTGCCTTCTTATTTGCGTCTCCAACCTTGTCGGCAGCATCAGCGTCTCCTTTTCTGGGCTTCGGCTTCACCTCCTTCTGGGTGTCTGGTGATGAGCCGTCCTCGTTTGACGGCTTGCCACCTTTCTTGGGCTGTGCTTTTTGGCCCTTTTGCTCCGCAGCGGCCTGCTTAGCTATATTCTGGAGGTCAGACTTGTCCTTCTCCCACTGGCTGTTAGCGTCGCTAAACTTTTCCTTGATCTTTTCTGCCTTCTGAGCTTTGTCCTGCTCTTCAGCTTCCTTGGCAAGACGTTCCTGCTCCATTTCCTGGCATCATATTAGCAAGCAGCAGGGCTCTGACGAAAGCCGGGGACTTTACCTCCATGTGTTTGATATCGTCAACACTCGGCTCATACAAGTGCCATATGGTATAGTGCGGGAGCCCGACCACAGAGAAGTCCATGCGCTTGGCCATCTGTTCACCCATGTTAGCGAACAGAGTAAATTATCAATGATGGCGAGTCCTTACCTTGCCAAAGCCTTCCGTCTCCGCATGTTTCTCAAAGCTAAAAGCTGGGAAATGAACGCCGGCCCGGAAAACGCGTGCCTTGGCCAGAATACTGACACCGCCGACTCCGTCGATTTCCATTTCCATATCCGGATCACCGTACGGATCGCGCAGGTAGGCTAAATGGGGACGCCAGGTGGCATACTCAGCGTAGCCTTCCACAATGACAGCGTCTTCGTCTAGCGTGTCGGCAAGAGCCAAGGCGGTTTCCGATTCTTGCCAGGAGTTCAGATCATACGGTTGCTCGCCGCCGAGCCAGTCGGGGAGAGGCCGCCACACGTCTGTGTACAAATGTTAGTTTTGATTCGTGACGCTGGGCATCAGCGACCTTACTCGGCACGATGACATCCTTGTTATGGCGCATAAGATCCTCGATGATGGTGAAAGGCGCGGTTTCCACGTCCACATCCCTCCAATATACCCAAGAGTGATGCGGGCGTAGCGTGGCGCTCAATAGCCAGTTCCGTGCCTGTGCCATGAGTTTTCTGCGGCTTGCTTGGGCTGCGAATCCGTGACGACTCTCGACATCCTGATTGACCTTTTGGCCAAAGTCTTTTTCGATGATGGATATCTCGCCGTACGGTTGCTTTGGGTCTTCGTGGGCTTGGAGTTCTTCCAACATCTCGACGAGAAGGTCCAGCGTCCGGTCTTTCGAGTCCGATACTAGGAAGGCGAGGTCGATCAAGTGGTGTGGATATGTGAGATTGCGGAGATGCGAGAACATCATGGGTAGATGTGGTTCGGCGTCGCGAAGTGGCATGCAAAGCAGAATGCGTTCCTCCCTTTCCCAACCACGGGCCGTTCCTTGCACATTGGAGAGGTCATAGTATCGAACCGTGTCCATAAGAACGCTTCCCGCAGGGGCAACGAGTCCCAGCGAGAGCACCGACATTAGCGAGTAATTGCCCGGCCATACAAAAAGTCCGAACAGGATTATGAGGGTGGCCATGGTCGCCAATTTTATCAGACTCCGACGACGCGCCGCGGGGTTCGAAGATCGGGGGCGAAAACTGGCCAGGCTACAACACGAACGGTCAGTCAACGTGGCTTGAGTCGGCACAAGTTTCGTAGTCTTCCATGCCTTGGGGAATAGCCATTCGGCCCTCCATGATGAAGGCGAGACTTTGCCTTGGCGTTTCTCGTGGCCGCATATGAGGGCAACATTGCGACGTAGAGGGGACGTAGAGGGGGAGCAGAGGCGGGAGTTCGTAGACAGGCGAGGTCTCGAGGTGGACGAGACTGGCAACAGGCGACGGGTATGCCGGGAAACCACCTATCAGGAGAGACCTAGGCCCCTTTGCGAATTACCAACCTGTCATGGACAGGTCGATGTGGTTTCACGGTCGGCGACTGAGTAGGTGGGTGTGGTCCGTTTTCGATGGGTTAGGTTGCTTTCCTATCACCAGTAACGATGCAAGGAGGGAGGGTTGCTCAGATTGTAGTTACACAGAGTCCTGGAAATGAAGAAATGGTGTCGTTATTCATAGAGACCGACGATCATTATCTGGATCCAGATTCTACGTATTCTGTTTAATTGAATACAGATTCACTGTGCAACGTGCTGTATCTTTTCGCACTGTCGCTAGGACCGTCATGTCAGTTGGGATCATTTCTTGGCAAATACCAAGCTTCAACTTTGATGTATATTGTCCAATAGCAGGTCAGACTTATTATGACTGTGTGGATAAAGTGTATTTGTTGTAGATACATATTCTTACCCCTGCATAAGAGGAGGTAGGTAAGTATTTATTCTTAGAAACCTTTGATAGTTCCGTCTTGACGTTATAATATAGGAGTTTCTGCCATCTATTCTCATACTTACCTGGTAGATTTTCTAGGCCAAGTGCTTCCAAAATCGAGCTACATATACTCCGTAGACCGAAAAGATAGTCTTGTTCATACCGATTGTTGGTCAGACCGTTGTTCCCGGCCTTCATCTGCTGTGCCAACGGCCGTTCCCAAGTTTTCTAACTTCTCACTGGCTCGTTGGCCTTCCTTTCCAGCTCTTGTGAGACGTTTACGGTTATATGTGCCGATTGCCCAAAGGAGAGCAACACCGGCTATTATTGTGCAAACTTGCATGTCCTTACGGAATGCGTCCGAATACGCCTTTCGGATAGATGCGAGTTGGCCCGGAGTCAAGTCCGCATGCCCACCTCCCAGCGAGGACAATTGTTGTGGGGTGACTGACTTGCCCACTACTTGCTGGAGTGTCACCCCGAGAATAGCAGAGGAAGCTGCGATGCCCAAGCTGCCTCCGAACACTCTTACTTGAGCTACGATCCCCTGGGCAGCAGCTGATGTCTCGTTAGCATTGCGTTCTCTCCTGATGCTTCTGGGGCCGGTAAAGCTCACCGTGGTCTCTCATTGACGACTGGGATGCCGCTAGCATCGTCGTGGTCGAGACCGAAAGTCCGAACCCAAGACCGATGAAGACTAGAAAGCCCAGAGCCTTCGCCTGTAGGTCGACCGAGTCGGAAACTGTTGTGAGCAGTCCACCGCCGAGTGTCATGAAACCGGTGGCCACCAGCAGCGTTTCGCAGCTGTGGTCTTTCTTGCCGTTGGCTTTGCCCGAGATGGCTGAGCCTACCGCACTGGACCCTAGCATAGGCAGCAGCATAACACCGGCGATCAGGGCATCCTTTGCATTAACCACCTGACATCGAAGCGGAAATGCGTACACGATGAGTGTATATGGAAATCCGAGAAACATGGTGTTCAGAACGGCCGAGGCATACACTCGATTCCGGAGGAGGTTCATGGGGAGTGCTGCAGCAATCTTGTCTCCCCAGCGCTTGTCCACGAAGATGGACCAAGCGAACAGCACTACAAGAGCAACGCATCCGACAATGAGCGGGGCCAGGAATATCGCCTTGTCCCACTGATCGGTGCTGCTCCCGACACTCTGGAAGGGGAAAACAATCAGCACAGTTGACGCAATCAACAAGCTCGAACCGACATAATCCAGTTCGCCCCATGTCCTTCGCTCCAGGTTCGGTAGGTACCGAGGCTTAGGCCACATCAGGAAGAACAGGAGGGCCGCTACTCCGCCGATCGGACCGCTGCCGGTTCCTTATGTTAGCATGTCCTCCTCATCTGGCGGTAGGGATCGACTCTGTGTATCGACTCACTTGATCCAGAAAACCCAGCGCCAGCTGGCATACTGAGTCAGAACGCCGCCTAGTACGGGACCAAGGACACTGGCGAGCGTGATGACGAGTCCGATAACCGCCGCGAGAGCTTGCAGCACCTTGGCCGGCACAACCTCCGGAAGGGCGATCATCGTGATGGAATATAATCCTGGACCTGTCAGACGTCACCGGCGCATTTTCCTTTGTCGGGAGGATTACCTGAACCGCCAACCCCTTGAAGTGCTCGGAACGCAATGAGTTGGTCTAGGGTCTGCGCGAACCCACATCCGAGAGAGAAGGCTATGAAGATGACATAGGAGAGTAGGAACGCGTCGCGTCTTCCTATCACGTCCGAAATCCGAGCTAACAGGACGGCACAGCCTAGATATGACAAAGTATAGGCCAGCGCCACCCAGTTGACCCTCTCCATATCACCGAGGTCGGTGCCGATCGAGAACAGGCTGGTGGCCACGATGGCGGTGTCCAGAAAGCTGAGGAACAGACCGACTAATAGACTATTCAAGCCATCAGTAGGGGTTTTTATATAAGTCCAGTGGGCATACGAACCCCACGCCGAGAAGGATCAAGCGGATGGTTGGATACTCCTCGCGGTGATGGCGATGGTGAAAATGGTGAGGATGCTCATCTTGAAGACTCGAGGCGCTAGAGCCCAAGGTCGGATTATTGGCACTCCTGTCATCTGAGGCTTCAGTCATATTTTTCGAATTATCTGAAAAGTGCATGGTTGATCTGGCAGGTGCTTAAGTCAAAAGCAATAAAGCGCCAGAAGCGTGGCACCGTAGTACAGAGTGTTACGCCCAGTCCAAAGCATAGACTAGACTCATGGCTTCCCCCGGGGATGAGTTAAACTCGGGATCTTATATGGTATCACACATATATACAGAAGTCAGGCCGTGAGAAAAGGTGAACAGGCGGATAATGATTTCGAGAGGGCGGCGCAAGGACAGATAGATGCAGCGACGGAAAAACAAAGGAACTCGGAAGTCGAGACCTTCATTTCCTGAAACCTTTACTCAGCAGAACTTGAGTGTCTCAGATGAAGAGAAGGGACAGCAGTGAGAACAGCGAGTGCGACTCGACTAACTGGCGCGCGCGCGCTGGGCACCAACGAGGGATGGCGTTGAGGCATGTGTATCAGTATTACAGTGACAACACCCTAGAAGCATCGCTTAAACCATGACTGACTTTTTGCTTATTAGGCCTAGTTCTCATAGGCCTAGCTTGCTTCGGATTCAAGAGTTGGTCCTATCCGGACTCCTGACGCCTTGCCTCCTGCTCGTCGCTTCTCTTCTCCCTCGCATTCGCTTCTCAAGTACAGCAGTACCCACTTTCAAAATACCTACCTAGACTAATCGGAGATAAAACGACACATGGGCATATACACAACAAGTCCACGCAAATATGTGAGTACCTGTATGTTGGTACCATCTTGCTTGGCATCCCAGACTATCAATCTCAAATGGCTCCGCCCTGTGCCAAATTTGGAATGCGTCAATAAAACTCATCGAAAAATCCTTCAAGATTTGTTCTGTCAGGGCGATGACCTCTCATTTCACGAATCACGATACTATTCCCATTATTTTAGGCGTATCTTGAGATAAGAAGGGCGAGCAGCGGTCAATCGACCCTTTCGTGACACATTGACTGGCATCAATACACACGTGTTGTGACACCTAGTCTAATCTCACTCGATTTTGTGTACCCTGGATAAACAACCCTAAGGTTAGGTTAGATAGAGCCCCTTTCGAGCCCGGTATTTCGTTTCTCGGACACCCTCCCATCGGCTGGGAAAGGCCTCTGAATGGATAGACCGCGGCTGTATTTGGATCTAGTCCTCCCTGCTGCCCTCGATACTACTAGGTATATCCTTATAATTTTCCCCCTTCCCCCTCGACTCCCACTACTTGGGCATCTATCTATCTTTTGCTGGTCCGGTCCCGAGAGCGAAATATGCCCCAGCTTCCCCGCACTCGTGTAAAACAAGATGCAGCAGCACAAGGCGTTTTAACCTAGCGCATCATCGACGACGGGGGGAAACCATGGTGGTCTTTTGTTTTTCCTCGTCGTACAGTCAAGTCGGGGACGGTTAGAGGGCCCGCCTCCGGCCTAGAGGACGGTTCATGCCTTTTCACATCTTCATGCATCCTCACCCCCCCGTGTCTCGCTGCCCAGGCTACACCGTATTACCTCCTCATCGACCCATCCCATCTTTGTCATCTCCGATCGATTTTCCCTCGACGAATAGGCAAGGCCAAATCTCAACTACTTATCTTACTAACCTAACCTAACGTGAGGGGGCTTTGCTTTCGTGGTGAACAAGCACATATTTAACACAGGCTATGGGACGGTTTTTTTCTTTTTCTTTTTGCATCACCCTATCGTTGTACGCCAGAGATTTGATCCTATATAACGGCGCACTCTGGCCCAATAGACACGCGTCGTGACCGAGCACATGCTGGATCAAAACAAAGGTGACCCATTGCCCCGGTAGCGACGAAGCGTACTACTTAAAACCCTCGTGTTACTATGTAATCGGCGGGGTCTTTTGTTTTTTCTTTTGTCTTCTTGCCCTTTGCTTCTTGCAGTGCCGAGTCCCCCCATAGGGAAGCGATGAAATGTCTTGTTCGGCCGATATGCCAGCCCCTCGGGTCGCCAAAAATCTCCTCTTGGGTCCACTAATAGCAGGGCAGGAGCCAACTGTGTCTCATCACGTATTTCATATCACATCTCGAAACTGAACAAAAGCAGTAGAGGCTGCTTTGCTTCAACTGGGACGCACACGCATACGTACATTAGTGAGTGTCCGCAGGCTCTTCCTGCTTAGTGGCAGCTCTCTGCTTAGGACAACTGCAAACTGAGACTACGCACATATGCCATACTGAAGCCGTTTTCTGAGAAAAGCCGGTGCTGTTGACGGTTGATCCGTCTCGAGAAAGGCTATTGCCTTTTGTATATCCCAGAGAACAGTAGGGGTGGTCAGTTCTTACCGGTGATATATGCTTGGCAAAGGTAGTGAGCCTGCCCAAAGAATTTTTTTCTGTGCTGGGATGACAATAAACATACTCGGTAGGTATGTGAACCTCACTCTAGTCAACGATTTTCCCACGTTCAGGCAACATGCCTTGTTCACCCCGTCCGTCACACAGCAGGTGCGGAAGCAAAGACTAAGACTGCAGTGAGTTAGGCGAATACCTACTCTCTGTCTGTACATTCGTCTCTTCCTTTTGTGTGAAAAGGGAGAAGGGAGGGTTTGAAATGCCACGCAAAACACTAGCTAAGGAATGATACACAGCGTAGCACCTACCACTGGCTGCTATAGAATGTGTACGAGCTTTGGGATAGGGAGACAGGATAGACTCAGGGGCCAATGAACACCAGGTCATGGAAGAGGACAGTACCAAGTAGGGGTGAAGCATCTCGGTAAGGTCGACCCAGGTAGGTACCTCCCTTAAACACCAAAAACACAAAGAGGTTCGGGCTCAATTTTGTTGTTCTTTGCAGGGTGAGGAAAGGAGTGCTCACCACGGGGTACCCTAGAAAGGCCTGTAGAGTACATGTAAATGAGAGTGTATATACCTAGGTACCAAGGCATACCAGAACACTCTTTGCATTTATCGGCAGGAGTGCTTTTCGTCTTCCGTACGCCTAGAATAATATGCACGGGTCTGAGAGCGTCCGTAAGATGCAGATATACACCATACGAGCTTGACAAGATGATTTATGTTAGATAATTTTCTACCTTTTGACCAGCTGTTTTCGTTAATGGTTGTCAAATTGGGCCGAGTGTATTTATCTATCATCATTGTTCTTCAAGCTTGCTAGGCACAGGGCACGCTATATATCCTCTTTTTTGAGACTAAAACTAACGATGTTTAAAGCATTTGCATTGTGGGTATTATAAATAAAAAGCTATGAGAACGTATTAGCCACCGAGGCAGCCTTGACGCATACTGAAACGTGGAACTGCCGGGGTAATCTGAGGATAGAACGTTTTTACTCAGCTTACTTACAAGTACTTAAGTATCGGACGTTGTACAAGAGCAAGTGAGAAGTAAATGTGTCAGTAAGCAATTGAGTTTGGGCATCTTGTTTTACTTGGTCCCTAAGCTACCGGCTACCTGTTACATACTGAACCCTCTAAAGTGCAGGGAACACAGACAACAGACCATCGCCATGCTTCGGAGAATGATAAGCAAGAAGGTCGTTGACGCTTTGGGAGGGGGGCCAAGCCAACTCGACGTGATAGGAGTACGCCTTGAAGCCTTTACACAGAGGAGCACATTTTCCCTTAGGTAGACTGAAGTTGAATCAGGCATGCTTTCATGCGGCACCAAGGCTCCAGGTGGACACTCCAGCTCGAGCGAGCTCTATACTGGCAGGTTACCTGCACAAAGGCACCAGGATTGATCTTGCCTTGAAGCTGACCGCGTGTTACCAGTTTTCTACTACCTGCGTCCCTCTTTCCCAACACTCTTTACGTACATAGTACCTACGATGTTTTTCAAGTTGCTTTAGAGGTACATGTACCTTATATACCAAAGCCTCAAGTGCGAATTTGGACACTGGGCATATCCCACTTGATCTAGAAGTCTACGGGGTTACTTAGGTACCTAAGGCTACCCACGCCCATCTCTAAACGAGGTCGAGTCGTTAGTAGGTACCTTGCTATTGACGTTTTCTCATGAAGTTGTCGAGATACCCAGATACTCGTGATATATTGTAACATCGGTACGTAACCGGATTATCTACTTACCTAGGCAATAACCTTGCTTGGTATCTGGATTTCCCAGAGCCTGACGTACATATCCTCCTACTACTATACATACAATGCAATAATTCACTTGATAGGTACTACTAGTAGGGCATAAACAGACGGAGCAGCAGCTCTGAGATTGGTGACTTCCTATATTATGTAGTCTCGAGAAGTACATCTAGTACCTGCTCTGTGCTAGGTACCCGAAATGCTTATTTTAACATGTCAGTACCTTCTCTTACCCTCTCTGTAAGTTTGTTTCTCAGAAGGGTGCCGTGGCACAAAGTCTGCTCAATCAATTACTTACTTAATTTCAAGATACCCCAGCTCCCATTAGTAGAGACACTCAACATTATTACGATACTTGTTACTATTATAGGGGATCGGGATGCCCTTTAATATCCCCGCCACCAAGCCTTATTGGGTACTCTACCTCTGTCAGTCTTTCCTCTCACCGAGAAGCCCCCAAATCTTCGATATGGCGAACTTCAGTCTCTATGATCGGTACAAGGAGGACACAAGACTGGTTGCAGAATGGCTTGATCACATATCCAGAGCTTGTGGATTCAGAAGCTCCGAAAGTCGTCAGAAGCACGGCGAGTCCCAAAACAAACATGTAGTGAGCATCGCGGATTTTGGAGCCACGGCCGAGTTTCTTGCAGTCAAGGGTGCTTTTCAAGTACCTTCATATGTCAAGTCGTCCCTCTCGCGCGCTATCGAGTACAGGAGCAGGTACGGCAGTTATTTAAAGGAAAAGAGACAAATGACCGAGTCGCACGAAAGGCTGGCGGATAAGGGCCACTTGTTCTTTATCGACGTTCTGAAAAGCCGTCCAAAACACCCTCGCCCGCATCCCCGGACATCACACCTCAGATAAAGAGCAGGCCCCCGCCCCTTCAAGATTTGGCAGCCTTCATACTCCACAGCCAGTGGAAGGCGGGGATGGCGACGAACATGATGAGCCGGAACCATTGCGAACCTCCGTGTCTTCGACGGGTTCAGCTGGTGATGTTGTCTTTGAACCATGGAGGGAAGACAAATACGAAGGCTTCTTTGAGTGGGATTTGTTTACTGTGGAAGTGCAGCGCATCCGTAAAGAAGTGCGTCAGCTCTGGGAGTTGTACCGTGCCGGTCAACTTGGCCTTTGCGGCGTGGCTACGGCTCACAATGCGGCTATTCATCTAATACGCAATATGGAGCGGGACATAAAGCCCGTAATGGAGACATTGGGAGGTTATATGACGTTATCTCAGGTCGATTTCATGCTAAAATACTTGCGAACTGCAGCGGATCAGGAAGAACTTGAGGATCGAATATCTCTCCTAACAGCCAATACCAAGGTTGCGGAATCTCTGGACGCCGTGGGTACGGCTTCCATCATTGAAGGAATTGACTTGGCCCAAGAGGAGATGATTTTCGCCTTACGGGTTTTGACCAGAACGATACCCAGCTGCATGGCTACGCGTGTTTATGGAAGTTCTAACGGAAATTTGCGCCAGTTTGTGCCGCGGGACGACCGTCAAAATATGACACGTATCGAGAAGTTTAACCTGGACAAGACGAAGCTGTGGCCTGCCAAATTGTCACCGACTCGATGATTCTGACCCAATTTCTGAGTCCGGGCTACGGCCTGCCGTTAGATGAGCTTTCGATCGCTATCGAAGACATGGTTCCCTGGTGGCTTGAATACTTGAGCAAACATTACGGCAAGAAATTTCGGTGGCGCCCCAACATGGTCCCCTTTCGAGCAGTGTTTGCCACACAGCTTCTGCTGGACTCTGTACATATCCTAGGAACAAGCATCGAACGACCAGGCAAGGAGCTGGTGGACAAAACGACACGGATTTTCAAGTCGGCAAAAAGCCTGCGTCTATTCTACGAAGGCCAGGAAGCTCCGGCCCTAGAGTGTATTCCCGGATCGTCCTTCTGCTTTTAAGTGTCGAAAGGCCAGCGGAATTCTGGTACTGCGATCCAGTAGCGAACTACAGGCGAGAGATTAAAGACGCACTGTCCAGTCTTGCCAGTTCGGATGTGCCTACCGACGGACCCTCCGCTTTGCTGAGCTATGATGCACCGCTTTGTGGATGGATGATGCAGCTTATCCAAACCCGTCCCATTTGCATTCAATTACGGTCGCCAATTCTATCTTACTTCCCATTAGTCTTGCCAGGCTGTACTTTGCATTTGTGCAAGAGGGTTCAGTACCCAAAGGCAGCTGGCCTGACATGGACGCCTTTTCCATCCTGCACCGAGGTGACCTATGGGTCGGCGACGGACCTAAGCCCGGAGAGTACACCAAAAATCACGCATTAGTACAAGGGTTTTCCGTGGCGGGCCAGGCCCGAGATGCGCAGAGGAACCGAAATTTCGTTCGCCACAAGGACAGGGTCAAAATCATATCATCGGGAGCAACAGTATCTGACAAAGTTTTTGACGCTCTCGTGAGTCGTAAGGCACAGGGACTCACGGAGGCAGACCTGGACCGCTTCATGAGCGAGACCAGGTTACAGTGGTTCCATGGCAAAGCCGTGAGGCCATGCTATCATCACGGTTGGGCTAGGACTGGGAAGCAGCGTGGATAAGGCAATACAAAAGCCCCCGAAACAGAGAACAGGTTATGGCGACTTGCCCAAAGTATAGACGCAGAGACTCTCAAGATGTCTTTTGATTTATATGACTCTCCACACATCCACAGGGATCGACTGGATGGATGCGCTGAAGTGCACTTGTTCTGAAATCCCCAGCCCAAAAGGACTCAGGAGCTTTCATGATGCATCTTTGACGGGTAGACTTGGGCAGCAGTACTCTCGCCACTGTGCTCACTGCCGGGTAAAACATGGACCGATATGCTAGTGGACGTTTGCTTCCTCCCCAAAGCTACTTCTATTACTACTGTATTTGTGATGGCACAAGTATACCTCATAGATACCTAAGTAGTCAATGCCATCTCTTGATCATCTTTGGCTGTGTGGTGTGAAGGGAGGCCTTGAGGCTTCCGCCAAGTTCATTTTGGTTGCGTCACGTGACATGTCTGTGTTGGGCATGTCTGTGTTGGGCGTGTTGCAGAAAGAAACGACCCACCTGACAGTGTTTGTGCCTTACGTAATACGTCTCCCCAGCAAATGCTGTTGGTTGTGTACAGTTGAGTGCAAGTACCGATGCACCATCTTCCAATGCCCCGCGACGTCACTCAAGCGTTGTTGTACCTGCCTCAAGCCCATCATGTCCTACCTCTGACCAACACAAGCTAGGTGTTCAGTCTATATATCGACTTATTTGTGACTACGGTACATCGCAGCCCTTCTTATCATACAACAGTACAGGTCGCTAGTGAATAAGACACTGGGTAGGTAGACTTGTGCCTTCAACGTTCACTCTGGCAGCTGGCTGTCAGACTTCAGGGCCGAGGCCGCACCGACAACTGCACAAACCAGAGCATCGAACAAGATGTCAGAGCCAGTCACAGCCCAGATGCCGCCCATACTTAAGGGCCCAACAGACAAGGAGAAGAAGTACGATAGACAGCTCAGATTATGGGCAGCCAGTGGCCAGGCTGCCCTAGAGTCGGCCAACATTCTCCTGTTGAACTCTGGTGCCGGCACGGTCGGCACTGAGACTCTCAAGAACCTTGTGCTCCCTGGTAAGAGACTCAAATTAAAACAGCCAGAAGCGACGCGGGCATTGACAAATATATGTATGAATCAGGTATCGGTCGCTTCACCATTGTCGACGACGCTATCGTCTGTGAGGCCGATTTAGGCGTCAACTTCTTCCTCGACGAAAGCTGTTTGGGGCGGTCGCGAGCAGAGTGCTCCACCAAGCTGCTCCTCGAGCTGAATCCAGAAGTCAGAGGAGATTGGTACCCGAAGAATCAGGTGTGCTAAAGCAAAAGAGATCCGAGCTCCCATCACCCGCGCTGACGACGTGATAATAGGAGAAGCTCGATCTCCAGAAGATCTTAAGCACTTCAGACCCTTTCACGTTGATCATGTACACGAACCCCATCCAGCAAGAGGACCTTGCCACTATCACAGCACATGCAAGACAGAACCATATACCCGTCGTGTCCGTTCATTCTGCGGGGTTCTACTCGTATTTCCAGTTCAGCCTGCCTGGGCCGTTCCCGATCGTCGACACCCACCCTGAAGTGGATAAGACGACAGACCTGCGCCTCCTGCAACCCTGGCCAGAACTGTCCGAGTTCGCTAAGGACATGGTCCAGGATATAGACAAGCTCGACGACCATGACCATGGCCATCTCCCATACGTCGTGATCCTGCTCCACTTCCTAGAACAGTGGAGAGAATCACACGATGGCAACAACCCGCTGACCTACAAGGAAAAGTCCGAATTCGCCAAGTTTGTGCAGGGGGGCGCGAGGACCAATAACCCTGAAGGTGGCGAGGAGAACTTCCAGGAAGCCTTCGCTGCCATAAACAAGAACATCAAGGTACCCGAGCTAGAGGCTGGACTAAAGGAAGTGTTTGCTCATAACGCCACAAGCCAAGTAAGCCCCCTTGCTGTAACATGACGCCCAGTTGAGCCCCAAGCTAAAGAGCGCACAAAACGACAGGCCAATGGACAATCATCGTTTTGGCGCATCGCGAGGGCGATCAGCCTCTTTTATCAGAAACATGGCTGTCTGCCACTCTCCGGGTCTTTGCCGGACATGAAGGCAAAATCAAGTGTATACGTCAAGCTGCAGAGCTTGTACAAGGACAAAGCGCGGAAAGATGCGCAGGAGGTGCTCGCCATGGTCCGGGCCAGTGCTGGTGGCGAAACCGTCGACCCTAGCGAGGTGGACCTGTTCTGCAAGAATGCTCGCTTCGTCAAGTTGATTAACCCAGAACCAAGGGAGCTAAACCTGAGTCAGATCTTTGGTACGTCCGCCACTCACTAGCATGTCCCACGAGCGTGCGGCCATGTACTGCTGTGTACTAATATCAACCCTGATGCTAGCCGCCGAGAAAGCGAGCGACGAAGAGGCAGAGGAGATGAAGGCCCAGACGGACGGCGCCTTTAGCCAGCCACTGTCCAACTTGTTCATTTACCTGGCGCTCAAGGCAACAGCGCACAACCCCACCGCCACTGCCGCCGAAATCATGCACACAGTCACGCAGCTTGTGCCCCAGGCTGGCGAGTACGAGAGAATGCAGCAGGTGGCGCAAGAAGTTGCGAGAGCTGGAGGCGGCGAGCTTCACAATATTTCCGCGCTCACTGGAGGGATGGTGGCACAGGAAGTGATCAAAATCATCACGAAACAATACATCCCCATTGACGATACATGCATATTCGACGGCATTAGCAGCCGATGTCAGGTACTGCGTTTATGATAGTGGGCCTGCAGGTCCCTCCTCTCATAGGTGAAAGCGCCCGGAGTTCGCCCTGGAGATCCGGGTTTAGCCAGCAGACAGTGGTTGGAGCAGTGGGGAACCTGAACACTTGGCGGCACGCGATGATACAGCACTGACAGCTACTGTCGTAATCCCACCTGCAAGAATAAGAGGATCGGTGCTATTTGTCGGACCGCAGGCCCTTCAAACAAAAATACATGTTCTCTGCAGACAGTCAATCAAATCAATCATCCTCAGCAAGCAACATACAAGCGCCGGCCGGGGCGCCAGCTTTTTTTTTTTTTTTTTTTTTTTTTTTTTTTTTACCAGCATTGAGAACCACGCTCGCAGACACTGCCATCCAGTCGGTTGAATGGACATTGCGTTGCAACAAAAATCCGGAGTGCATAACGTACAGGCCGTTACATTACTAGATACCTCTTTCCATCTCCAGCCAGCCGTGAGGTCCTTCATTGGCTGCTCCCCCCACTCCTCAGGTAAATATGTTTTAAGGGGTCGACATCGACGAGCGTGAGCAGCAGCCAAAGCAACCAGAATAACGGTTGGACGGGATACCAAATTCAAATTGCTCGAGCCCAGAAAGAAGGCCGAAAGTCTCGGGCTGCCTTTTCGGCGGACTGTCGCTTTATTTGTCAATGCTCATACCAAACGCTAGAGAATTGTCATATCCTGCGAGTCGGCCGCTTCTGACATTCACTCCTCGTATAGGGTAGACTCTGGCAAGACTTCAAAAAAGATACCTCTTCACCCCAAGCAGTATATTAAAGATGCAGAACACAGACCTTCCCTATATGAGATCTGACTTCAACGAGAAAAAGTCATACCACCCTGTGTGAATACCGTGACGAAACTCAGTATCAATTTTCATGCGTTTCTATTCTTCGGAAAGAATATCTGTCGATTGGTCAGCTGACCTTGCCCACCTTTTGCAATATGTATCCAACATACCTATATAATTAATCGAATCAGGTCAGGTGGGTGCTGATAGCCTAGTCGTCGACGGCCTGGGAGCGGCTCGCCTATGCTACATGGGCCATTGACGAATCAGACATCACAGACATGACCGACCACGCTTGAAGAAACCATCGCTTGGTTCTCGTCGAGACCCTGAATGGCCTAGATTGACATCTCAGATTCTCAACCCACAGTCGTCTGGGTCTCTGGATGGGATGCTTGCTCCATCACCAGTGCACCAGCAAAGTATGGGGATCATACATATATTAATCAATCAAAAGTGATGGCATGCGTGCGACCTCGGTTGCTGATTGGGCCATCCTGTCTTTCCCCAGAAACGTCTAGACGTCAAAGCTCAGTGGCAAGTTTTCAATGCAGGGTCAATTAGCGTTTCGTTCTGTGGTGGGTATGTTCAATCTGTCTTTCAGTCAGGAGATAGGCTTAGCAGATACTATATCCTCTGCCCCTGGCCCGGCTTACGAGATGTGTGTGTGAGCGAAACTGCCAGTAAAGCCCGTGCCGCTGGAAAGCGTCTGCTACGATAGATATATCGCCGGTGCATCATCATCATCAATCAATCATCATGAGCCGTGAGCAAACAGGAGATCCATTATCTCTCGACATAACTAATTTGCAATTTGCAGATGGGTCAGAAGCCCAGAGCTGGGCATAGCCACTTTTTCACTACTTGTAGGTTAACCGAGTTACAAGCGAGCGAGCAGTTTTCGCCCCTCTTGCTGTGTGTGAGAGGTGAGAAACTTGGGATTGCACTGAAAGAGTTTGCAAAAAAAAAGTCTACCTCGAGGATCTAGCTAACCTAGCTAGCAACATGCACTCTCAAAGTTTTTGCTGTCAACTACTAACACAGTATTCTTCAGGTATCGTGGTCCTGTCTCTCAGGGCGTCGTCTTACTTAGTCTATATAAACGGACGGGCTCTTTGTCATGGCGGCCCAAGGAGCCGTCAGAGGGGGTCAGGCGTTGCGTTTTGGAGTGCAGGGGATATAAGAGTAGAGAGTCACTAGATATATGATTTTAAGTAGGTACTTACACAGCCCTCGCACAGACGTTATTGAGGCGGACTCTTCAACATATGTATGGGCGACTGGGGCGGGCGCCAAGAAAAGGGTGAGCCACCTCTTCTTTCCAGGCACGAAATAGCAAAGCAAGCCAGGCAGGCAGACGAAGAGGAGGAGGAGGAGGAGGCCGCTCGGTTTCCTTCGGTCCCACAGACTGACTCTCGCTATGCGAATGAATGAAAAGACTGCAGTTGCGAAATGAACGCTTTTCACGTGTCGTTGTAGATGCTTAAGCGAACAAAACACAGGGTAGGGTATATAGTAGGTTAGACGACATGTCACCTGGGGCGTTGCCCAAACATATGACTGAACTGCACTCCAGGTTTTTCTGTGCGACCTGATTGATGCTGCTTCGAAGGGTGTACAGCATACTTTACACATAGTACAGCATCATCTATCTAACCTTAGTAGAAGGGGGTGCGAGGTAGGGTGCATAAGATGCAGGAAAATGTGTGGGGTAGACTTGGCGGCCCCTGAGTGGAAAGAAAACATGAGGGTGAGGAGATGCGCAGGTACCTAAACCTAACCTAACCTTGGGAACTAGACTAACCTTAGGTTAGATAATAAAGCCGGGGGGAACCATGGAAACTTTGGAGCTGGGGGGCTTGCGCTTCACTCACGGTTGATCCGGAGCGAATTCCTCGGGCGGCCCCAGTTTGCTTGTGACAGAAGGCGGCCTCTGATTGGGGGGGAATGAGGCAAAAGATTGGACCGCATCGCATCGTTGGTCGGCGGCGGTTGACGAGTAGACATCACCGCAAGCGCTGTAGATCCGCTTTGCCGACGCAGTGTCGCATAAGGTAAGGTCATGGACCAAGGTACTGCAAAGCGGTATTATCGCCAGCAGTTAAGTAAGTAAGTACTATCTAAAGTAGGTGCACTTCAGGCGTATTCCTGTTTCGGTCGGTCATTGTCTCCTTTTCGGGCCAGATCAACAGACGTTGCAAGAGATGGCTAATTTGAGGACCTTCCCGGCTGAGTTTTTATTTATCTATCTACATAATCTGGGGATTCTGGATGCAGTGCACTCTGACGACAATGTACCCAAATATCCCATTCATTCATTCATTCATTCATTCGTTCGTTCGTTCGTTCACCTAACCTGAGTAGGTAGGTACTTAGGCGACAGCTCTTACTTACATAAGGTGAAATCTGGGAGTATCGTCTGGAAAAGGGGTTCCCTTCCCCCATGACAAGGATCGCCGATTTGAGTTTTTGTCTAAGTAGGAAAACAAGAGATTTCAAGTGTGAAACTAGACAGTAAAAGACATATGCTTAAACTTGCGGGATGACGAGTCTAAACGGTCTTACCGCCTTGCTGCCAAGTCGAGTCCGGTCGGTATACGAAAATTCACTACTTTTTCCAAGGTTTTTACCTAAGCAAGCGCAACGAAGGATGCTTATAGTCTAGGCAGCCTAGAAGTGAGGGCCAAGATGTGGGGAAAGGGGATACTATCAATCTAATAGCTGGGTTGTGGGTATGTGGCGTGTGGAAATGTGGTGTGTACCTGTCCACATCATGTACGACAGCATACCTTAAGTACTACAGCAGTACTACGAAGCTTTCTGGTGTTATTCCACATTTGGTATGCTGACTTGACTACTATTTGTTGCCTAGAAATGCAAGGATATTTAATAGCACCTAGAGACGGCCGATAACACGCTATCGAAACAAGCGCTAATTCCTCTGTTTTGATGTTGCCGAATTCACCTTCACCAAACGGGCCGGACCAGTCACCAGCGGCAACTCTACAGTACCAACTTCATCTATTATCCGCCTAGGTCAATTATAGCATCATACAAGAACGAGATATCTGCTTCTGTAGTTTTGTCTTTTTTAGGCATTTGGCATTTGACTTTTTGATCTGGTTCATGTGACCCTTTTCCTCGTTAAAGCCGGAATTGAGTTTTCGTGAGCTTCCTACAGTAGCCTACACGCACCGTACTTCCAGAAAAATGAACGAATATACGGTAAGCCAAATAGATGCCGCATAGAAAATGCTGGCCATCATCGTGACTTGGAACATGCAAAAGCTTGCATGGTCATGGTCGGGCCAAGTTGAGAATGGAAAAGCGCCGGAGCACTAGCGCGACGAGCGTTTTGGCTGCCGACCCGTTGCAACCTTCTTACGGGAGGATTGAGTCCCCTAGCCGGCTGATCGTGGTCGGATTCTGGTCGAGGAAAAGCCGTCAAAAGGTGTGCCAACAGGTAGGTACCAAAGTATATTTGATTATCTTCAACGCTGCTTTTTGGAACCTGAAGCTAGGCAGGGGTTCGAGCGGGATGGGCCCTCCAGCCGACCAGTGATATGACGCCAAGATCTGGCGAACACATGCAAGCGCGTGGTCTTCTCCAAATCGGTTCCTAGTCGCCGCTATTAAGCTTCTCTTTTTTTCTGTTTTGTCGTCGACTCGTTGTCGTCGTCGCGCTGTCTGTGTCGTTGAAACTTCATGACGGAGCCCACATCGACATCCCCATCAATCTGCCCCATTCCGCTAACCTAGCAGTAGTCTTGGGTAGTTACAGACTTACAGTACCTACATAGTAAGTTCAGTCGACTCTTCCCGCTGTACATACCTTTGTGGGATGGTACCTGAGTTCTGGCCCGGAGAGTCTGAGACAAATTGCTGTGCGCCGAGCTATGTGCGTAGTCAGCCAGCTATTCTACTTACATCGTAGGCCAGGCCGACTACTATCTAGGCTCGAGCCCATGTATATACTTACATACGTATACGTGAGTATGTACTTCGTCCCCAGAAGCGCCCAGTCAGCGGGAGGCAGTGGACCAAGGCATAGAACTTTGTTAGGTATTCGAGCGTTGAGATATTAGATCAGTGACGATCATGTCGAAAAACAGCTACCGCTGGTCCAGCGGCTTTCCAGGTACAGCAACACGCTACATAACGTTCTGGTAGAAGCTGTGGAAGGCGAAGCCGGTTGGGCTGTTGATCGACATGCATTTCTTGAATCTTTCGGACCATGCATCCATGATCCATCCATCCTCCCTCTCACACCACCAAACTTACTACTTTCACTTTCGACCCGCTTCTGAGCGCCTCCATAGCTCTGACCGTCACTGTTGGATTTTATCTCACCTTTTGTCACTTCGAGCTTAGCGGGCCGTTTTAGTGCTTGCACGTGTTTCATACAAACTCCTTCAAGCGTGGCAAGTGGACCGGAGAAGGGCTCGTACGAGTGATGGGGTTTCTTAGGGCATTAGCAGTTGCGCGTGCCGTCCTGCTCATCTCCCGAGATGAAAGGCCTCTCATATCGTGTTTCCTTATCGTTCGTCCGGCCCTTAATTTCATGAGGGATCATGTTATGTTGCTTGTCTGGTGTTAATGAAGCTTAAGCTTTCAAGGGTTCTGATAGGCCGTAATGACCGACTGCGGTTAGTCAGACAAGGGTTATTATAGATATCCCCTGTACCGTGTATCTACGGTTAGGCTGCTTTACAAGTAAAACTTGGCTTGGATGGATGATATGAGGTAAGTCGCCCCTGGGCCGTGGTATTGTAAATCTTGAAAATTTATAATATCTGGGGAGCAGCTGTATAGGACGTGTAACTATTGTTTATGGTGAGATCACGAGGCATACATGAACAGACCACTTGTATTGTAGTACTACTACCGCTTACCGCTACCATCATACATACCTGCTTGAGTACCTGTACCAGCAAGGATATACGTACATGTGCCTAAACCATCCGCAACCCGAAGCTGTACCAGAGGAAAGAAAAGCATGGGAAAAAGCACGTTTTCTGCTTTTTTGCCTCTGCAGTCTCACTGGCCATCGCTGTCGTAGCGGTCTTCTGTCTCCAGTGTTGTACAGTAGTACCAAGTAGAATGTATTCCAGCTAAGCCAAGTGGGGGCTGCTATATTCAGTCCCTCAACCCGACGTACCGTCATGTACCTACCGCTGCACCTACAGGTCTGAGGTAGCGACTTCCAGCCCCTTCAAGGTCAGTTCAGACTTGTTCAATATCGACAGGGGTTTACTCCACACTTTCGGCTACCTTTAGCTTCAGTTCCCTTCATTTCAACTTCTCCACGCTCCCCCACAAATGCCACAACGTTGTTGCTGCAGGACAATATGTTATATAAATCTTCATCGTCGCCCGCTCTGCCGGTCGTCGGTCCAGCCGAGTCCAGGTTAGAACTCTCATGCCTCCTTTTTGACACCGAGTTCCTAGGGCGACGTCGAAGTCAGTTTATCAGAAGCTTGTCGGCCTTGAACTTGTATACTCTTTCGCTCCTTACTGTCATCACCACCATCATCACTCTCACAATCCCTTCTATCTTATCATAGTCCCATCTCCTTCTCGTGTTAGTAAGATAGCAACGCCCACTACATACAACATGGCACCAAGCATTCCCGTCCCCACCCAAGGTGGAATGTTCCATACCTGTGAGTCCATGGTTACCTACTCCTTACTTATGTGTGAAGGAAGGAAGCAAAGTCTCGCTGACCCTGAGCAGTTCAGGGTGTCACTCCCCGGAAGCAAACGTCGGAGTCTGGTGAGAGCAGCAAGGCCAGCGGCAGCGGCACAGCCAAGCGGATCACTACACCCCATGCCTGTGCCGAATGCAAACGGAGGAAAATGTGAGAATATCAGTTGGCCCCTTCACTCTGCACGAGGACGGTTCACACTAACACGGGGTCACAGTCGTTGTGATGGCCAACAACCTTGCGGCCAATGCCTCTCCAGCCGGGCTCCCAAGCGGTGCTTCTATGATAAGCATCGCCAAAGAGTCATTCCTTCCAGAAAGTAGGTCTTACCAAGAAGGGACTTGGCTTAACTTCGACCTAATCGATACTATACAGAACACTTGAGGCCCTCTCACAATCCCTAGAGGAGTGCCGGTCCATTCTCAAGAGATTATTCCCCAACCAGGAGATTCAGACATTACTGCCGCTACCCCGTCAAGAACTACTCAACCTTCTCGATCGTCCAACGAATGACAACAACAACAACGTCACGGCTCTTCCATCGCCACCTCTACACCCGTCTACAGCATCCGTTGAAGGCAACTCGCCGACACTATGCGGCTCCGACGAGGGTCTCGCAGGGCTTGAGCAGATCCCGTCCAGGGATTCGGAATGGGACGAGGAGCGCCGAGGACGAGATCACCTCCCTGTCGAGTCGGACGATGTGAACGCCCTGTCACTTTCTGTTGATCGCCAAGCTTCGTATCTAGGGGCTTCTTCGATCAAGGCAGCGCTTATGGTGATGCTCAAGGTGCAGCCGGGCCTGAGGAACTCCTTGACGCCCCCGCTCAACAGCGTCGAGATGGCACACAACCTCCCCATACTCAGGCAAAAGGTCACCAATGCCAAGGAGCCACAGCGGGTGCCCTGGTCGTGGAAGGGACAGACACTCATCGATGCCTACTTCAAGCGCGTTCACGTCCTCACGCCCATGCTGGACGAAGCCTCTTTCCGAGCTGACTACCTCGAAGGCCAACGGTTCGACGCCCCCTGGCTTGCCTTACTGAACATGGTGTTCGCTATGGGTAGCATCGTCGCCATGAAGTCGGATGATTACAATCATCTTAACTACTACAGCCGTGCAATGGAGTACCTACCCATGGACTCTTTCGGTAGCAGCCACATCGAGACGGTCCAAGCCCTTGCTCTGATTGGGGGCTTCTATCTTCATTATATCAACCGACCTAACATGGCCAACGCCGTTATCGGGGCCGCCATCAGAATGGCCAGCGCTCTGGGCCTCCATCGGGAGAGTCTAGCTTCAGGGGCGCTTGGCAACTGCACCGACATTGCCGCCGCCGAAACTCGCAGACGCACATGGTGGAGTTTGTTTTATCTGGACACCTGCGCCACAACCACACTCGGCCGTCCCTCATTTGGACGGTGGGGTCCAGCCATCAATGTACGATCTCCCGAGAGCGGGCTCAGTTCCGGTCGAGACTCGGCCCAACATGCAGGCATCCTGCCACTGGTAGAGAACATCAAATTCTGCAAGATCGCGACGGCCGTGCAGGATATGCTCGCCATCTCACCACTACTCCGCACTGAAGACCGCTGCAACCTCGATGGACAGCTTGTGAACTGGTACAGCAACCTACCTTGGCTTCTGCGAACGAGCGATCCGTGTGCAGAGCCCCTGTACATCGCTCGCTGCCTGATGAAGTGGCGATACCAAAATCTACGCATGCTGCTACACCGTCCTGTGCTTCTGAACCTCGCATCGAGCGGTGCATCGCACGCTGCTGAGCACGATATCGCCGCCATCGAGGCATGCCGCGATTTGGCAAAGCAAACCATTGAGGACATTGCTCGCGAGTGGACGCGCAACCAGATGTCCGGGTGGAACGCCGTCTGGTTCCTGTACCAGGCTGCCATGATCCCACTTGTTTCTATATTCTGGCAATGGGACAGCCCGCGTGTGCCCGACTGGCGGAAGCAGATCGAGACCATCCTTGAGCTCATGGAAGCGATGGAAGACTGGTCTCTCGCCGCCCGGCGTTCCCGCGAGGTGATCTGGCGCATGTACGAGGCCTCGCGACAGCTGGAGCCCCAGCTCCGCGCTGCTGCTGCTGCCGTTCAGCAACAACAAGCCTCGGCAGCACTATCGCCTCATCTGCAAATCATCACAGGCCATGACGGCACCGCCATGCTTGGCCCGATGGGCAGCGACGGCTCAGACATGCACATGTCTCCCATTGGCATGGAGCCCGACGGATTCGACGGCATGATGGGCATGCTTGATCAGCACGGTCTGTGGGACCTCGACGGCATGCTCTGGGCTGGCTCCGATGACATGGAGTGGACACAACAACAGTTTGGCGGCAATGCGGGCGGGAACTACCCCGGCCTGCAGATGGGCCCCACGACGCCCGTGTCTGTGGGGATGGACCATGCTACGGCGTTTACTTTTGTTCACTAGGCTTTCTGACTTAGTGTGAATGCTTTCTTTGTTTTGCACAGGTTTCCAATTGGATCCTTGTCCGGCCAGCGTGGAGTAAGGGCTACAAATTGGTAGACTTGGGGTACCTGAAAAACCGGGGTGCGAACCCAGCTTTCGAACAGCAAAAGGGAGGGGGAGAAGTGGACACGATGGGCCAGCGGATCTGTCTCCATCAAAGTCCCCCCAGTTCCTGATTATCAACGAAGATCACGATGATGAACGAACAAACGGCACTACAGGTTGGGTTAGTGTCAGGCACACTTTGGGGGAGTTGGGTCTACTAAGGGTTGGCGGAAAACTATCTACTCGGTTTCTGGGGAAAGCATCAATAGGTCAAACAGCATCATGTACATATCTGTACATACTTGGGTTGGGAGCGCATATCTATCTGTATTGTATATATATCATAACTGTCTCAAAAAGGAAAGGCAGGCACATGGAGTTGAGCAAGAACAGGAAGCAAGCTATGATACCATCTGAAAAAATGAAAAGGGGAAAATTGATTCACATTACTATTACACTTTCTGAAATTTCCTGTTTGACGTTAAGTTCCTACATACTTCCCGCTTTCTTTCTACTTGGAGCCAAGGTACTTGGGGAAGCTAAATTCGGATACCGAAGGAGAACTGAAGCGAAAGTACATAGTTAGATGTATCGCGCGAAGCGGGCCGGCGGCAAGATAGTGGCGTCGCTCCCATATCACATTGCATTGATTATGTCAGTCAGTGATGGGGGAGCAGGAAAGTGTGAGTTTTGGGTAAGGTGTACCAAGTATGTTGTACAGCAGTGATCTGTATGTAGGTACACGCTGTAGCCTGTATGTGCGAGTCCATGCATGAATGATAAGTAGGTATGATATGAATTGGATGTTTCGATCTAAGCCGAAAGAGAGAAAGCACCGTGGATGATGAGAACTTGGAAAAGGGGGGGAGGTGAAGATGGTGTGTGGTGTGTGAGCGCGTACTTACCTTAGAAAGCCTGTTTTTTTGAGAATTACATTACACATGGCGCGCGCGTAGATGACTTAACCTACTTACTTGTTGTACCTACTTTTGAGGTCCGTCCGAGGAGGTGCTTGCGTTATGGGATCATAGATAGAGTCATGGAATCATAGAATGATCATGCTTTGGATATAGAAAGGTACTTGCATATTATATCCAGATTATAAGTATGTTCTTACTAGCAACGGACACCAGGTTTCACATCTCAGGACGTTCGAACTCTTTTGGGGAAATGATGCCCGTTTCAGGGGGAGTGAGTGTGGCCCCTTGTGTCAGAGGCTGCCTCTATGTACTAGATTAGGTTAGGTTAGTTCAGTCTGTTTTTTATC
Source organism: Xylariaceae sp. FL0594 (assembly GCA_022385605.1). NCBI lineage: Eukaryota > Fungi > Ascomycota > Sordariomycetes > Xylariales > Xylariaceae > Xylariaceae sp. FL0594. Next base: position 129,172 of record MU280854.1, read on the forward strand.
CCTTCTTCTTAAGCAACCTTCTTTCTTTGAAGAGGTCTGTGCTGCTTTTCTTAAGCCGAAGTATTCAAGTTACCTGTGTCTGATATATATCGTTTATAGGGATTTCCTGGAGTTGAGAGTACCGAGGTGAAAAGGAAAAAGCTTTATTTGCTGGCAATTGATATAAACCTACTTTACAACACCCTGCACTTGGACTTTGCTCCTTGTTGGTAGGTAGGTTATATCATACACAGACAAAGTAGTATACAAGGGTATGCGATGTACCATGTCAATGGCATTCAAGGACCTCAGATCCGAAGCTGTGGGTCCAACTTTGAAAAGTAGACCTTAACTCATCCCTAAGTATCTCATTTGCGGCCGCGGGTGCACTAGACTAAGTGGGGGGGGATCCTTCAACTTGTTGTTTTTGTCCACTCCATCATGTGTTCTAAGGCAAGGTACTTAAAAGCGTGCGTCTGTGTACAGCATATGCTGTACTCAGTAGTGCTGTAGCAATACAATGGAGATAATACGTACAACAGACATGGTACTACCCCGGGCGGACAGACCGAAAATCTGGGGCTCCTCCTCCCGGCGTCGATTTCCTGATGCGGGATGGGTAAAGATGGGGTCCTGGGGAGATTACTAAACGCTTGCCCCGTTTAGACTAGTCAGAAGAGATAAAATACCGCTGCTCGGCGTAGAGGTATAAAGAAAGCCCTCACGCAACTGATCAGTCGGTTCTCAGTCGACTTAAACATCAAACCATGAGAGACGGTATGTTAAATCAAATCTATGATAATCCATCAGTTGGATGTACCGAGCGATTCTAAGGAAACCGCGTCAAACAGGATGATGATGAGGAATGTTCACCTTGTTTTGGATGGAGGGTTGGGTCTCTACCCCTCCCCCACCCCCCTGAGAATTTCCCCAGATTTTCCCAGCCAATCATCATTCAGACCAGCCACGCTCAAGCCTTTCTGTCAGGTAGGACAAGAAAAACGCCCAAATACATGGATGTGGTTGTTAGGCAGGGAAAGGAAAGCAGGTATGGTTTGCATGGTGCGTTTGCAAGGTTCAAGGGCAAGGGGGCCTTCGAAATTTCGAGCGCGCGACGACGCCACAGCGATGCATTGCCGAGCATGGGTATATGACCATGACCATGACCATGCCCCAGGCAACTACCCAGGCCTGTTTTTCCACCCTTGTTATTCTGTAGGTACGCGACAGAAACGCCATGATGTGATTGTTTATTGTTTTGAAACAACGATCATATCATACGTGATTTGGAACGATGGGTTGTGTACTTCCAAGTTTTTTTTGGGGCTTTTAAAGCATGAGACACGCTAGCATCTTCATTGGATGGGCGCATAAAAACAAAACACACACATATCCCCTGGCTCGGTATGCGTGAAAAAGGTGAACAGCACACACTATGGGTTTTCGGCCCGGCGCGAAGAAACGAAAGATACAATCTAGGAGGGAAGAAAAAAGGTCCACACAGGAATAAAAATGGGGCCTGTGTACTGTTGTCAACACGGCCCCGGTACTCTTCTCCGACAAGCGGCAATCCTCTAAAAACATCCATGTCACTCCAAGTACCTTGGTATACCTTACCTACCTCGGTCACCCTCAAAAGACCATGCAGCAAAAAACAATGACCCCTTGCAAGATACGTACTAAGCCCTGATTACCTAATCTAACTCTGCTTCCTTTACCGCTCTGCCAAGCAATGTGATGCCGCTTGCTGTAGTCTAGATAGGTGGGGGCGGAAAAGGGGGAGAGTCTTCTGAGGATCATGGCGAAACCGTATGTTTCATTATCACCAGGTTTTATCTGTAGGTGAGGTTTAGTATACTGCTGTGTAAAAGAGAGAAATGTTGGTTACAGTCGCGTACAATTTAGCCGCATAGCAAATAGGGAAACAAGACGCGATGCATCATCCAATTGACCGTCATATGACCTGTTTTCAGATCACCAAAAAACACGAGTACGACGTCAGCTTACGCCAGGTACAAGAAACCTGATCGAGCGGATCGGCAATCTACTAGAGAGGTAAGACGTTTGCGGGGTAAACAGGCGCGAAAGTCATGACTTGACGCTATATAAGAGGAGTCATGGTACTCGTCTGCTATTAACCAACCTAGCCTAACCTAGCAGATTATAGATTGTTTTTTAAAACGCATCATCAGGAATGACACCAAACAGGAGGTAGCACAGCAGAATACATACATACTTCTGGAAGTCGTATGTATGCTGCGGTACCTACATGCAGTTGGTCTTACACACCAACTACATAACTCACCGCCGTCCCCATCAGCCAAGCAACCCGGGTCATCGGGTCCTCTTTGCCACTGCGGGGGAGCCGCCGACTGCCGTAGCCAACCGATCCAGTCACTCCAGTCTCCAGATATACTATTGTGTTACAGTACATCCATCACAAGTGCAAGCTTTTTGTGAGTATCGCTCGACCGGCCATCGGATGAGACTGATCATAGCGCCAGGCCAGAGTTGCATGGCACTATAAGTATGCCGGGGGCGTTCTGGACCCTACTTATGCTGTGATTGCTCGGTCGGAGAGAGGGGATTCGGGGTTCCTGATTGGTACGGAGGTGAGTGAGGCGAGGACCAACGGTCGCGTAGACTTTATAGTACCTGTATAGTATCACATGACGAGAACACGCGCAACGCAAGGAGGCGAGAGAGGTTGTGTTACTCTAGCACGAGCAGTGGTATGAGAGGTAGTTTCATTCTGACCCGATAGTCTCGGATTTCCCCGGACTCTGTATACTACTTCGAGGGCCCATACATTGCCGACAGGAGGGGTTGTTGCGAGTTCGTGTCAACAGGAGTGTTTGGGTAAGTTTTGCCGTAGTATGGATGGTACTGGAGATTTGGGTGGCGAATCTCTGATGAGATCGAGATTCCGATCGATTTTGAATTGCTGTTAGGGTTGGTAATATGTCTGACTAAGTGAATTATTCTCCTTAGCTCACCTGGACTAATGAACAACTCAACGTTGAGATGAGTGTAAGTATAGAATTGCGTCCGAATCCTTCATACGAGCTGGAGGTGAGTGAGTGATCGTTGTAAGGTGACGTCGGGCGACATGAAATAACACTGGCACGCTTTCCCCATGCACGCTCTTTCCATAGTATGAAGAGTGCGTTTCAGGAAGGAGCGACAGCAAGGAGTCCAGAACGTAAGAGATTTCATCGTGTAACTCAAAACTTTTTCAGTATGCACAGCACAGCGCGCCTGCCTCATGTACGTCAAAAGATCGAGTGAGGTAAGTGCGCTCTATGTGGCAAGGACAGATGACTACCTGCTCTGCATCTTGCCTCGAACCTTTCGTCTTCATCGAAAATTTCCGAATCATGTACCAAGGCCATCAAACAGTGCCTACCTTATATATAAAGGTCATTTGACTTGAGAAGCTCTGCTGTTGCCCGCAATATGGAGCACACTCTACATTGCAACGTGCTGAAGTGCCGTAAAGAATTGGGTGAACGCGCACTTGTGACGACATGCTAGTGAGTGATCCGAGATGAATAAGACTCAATTATCTTTAGAAGACATCCCAAGATATTGACATCTTCCAGCCATATCTTCTGCGGCGACTGCGCCTCAAGCCTAGGCCTAGCTACACAGAACCGCGACCAGCCCATTGCGTGTCCTGCTTGTGGGACACAATTGACCAACCCTGACGATGCCGTCGTCACGAGCCTGAGACCGAGTGAAGACTACAAGACGAGTGTCCTTAGTGGTTTGAGTCCCAACGTCATCATGGACTGTGCAAGCAGAGCACTGAGCTTCTGGGCTTACCAAGTCACGCAAGAAATGTGAGACTCACTCAGCTTGCGAGAGAGAGGGATCATGGCAGTGAGTCGTGAGGTGGATCAAGCGAGGAAACTGATCTTCTGGGCTAGAATTTTCCAGGAGCACATGTCGAAGACACTCAGAAGCAAATATACCAGCCTGAACGTCCATCTGGATAAGATGGTCAATGACGCAAACGCCGAGATTGCTAATTGCCATAATAAACTTAAGAGTAAGACTCTAGCAGATCGATTTATGGCACATAAAGCCGCAAGCTGTGCTAATAACTACGGTAAAGACGCTGAATCCGACCGAGATGAGCTTCGTAAGAAGTACGACGAGCTCATGCAGGCCTATAAAGAGAAAAACAGGCTCCTTCTCCAGACCCAGGAGCTCTACGACAAAGTGAAGAGGAAGGCGATGCTCGATCAAGTGCAAGATGCCGCCGAAGATGCGGTGGAGTCAACCCTACACCTGCCCCCTGTCAATAACAACAACGACATCAATGATACGGGAGGTGATACTCATCATCAGGACTACATGCCGAATAGAGAAACATTCTTTGGGCAACCCAAGTCCGGCCTCCACGAGAACCGGCGGCCACTTGGCCCATACATCCAGCATCCTCCTCACATACCCGCCAGCAATATTACCAGTTGGCCGCGGACCATCGGGGCCCAAGGTGAGCATGCAAAGAACATCAATTTCACCCAGTGCGTCTTGTTGACTTTTGAAGCCGATGTACCCCTCACACCATCGAGCCATCGGCAGAGGATTGGCGATCCGACAGGCGTCGGCCTCTCAACCATTCCCGGGCTTGTCTCTAGCACGCCGAGGGGGCCACGTAACCTGATGACTTCTCGCATCCCACTCAGCAATGTCTCGTCGAACAGCTTCCGAGGCGCCCATAGCACGGGTACACGAATGAGTTCGGGCGTGAAGTCCGGACAGCCCAGAGGTAAAAGCATAATACAGATTCCAGACTATCTTGCAATCACTACGCACAGAGCTCACCTTTCTTGTTAATAGGTCCTTCAGATATGACAGCGCCATACAATAATCATCCGACTGGGGAGCATTCGGAAAATGACCCGACCAGGAGGCAAGGCGGCTGGGCTCATCGACAGCAAGGCTTTTAGTGTGTGTATCTGAATGTGTGGCCAAGCCCACCCACAATGCCGTCACTCCAGAATGCCGTCACTCGAGCTCAAGTCGTATTTCTTGTCGTATTCGTCGTACTTCTTTCTTTTAGGGAACCCGTCAACAATGGACACTAGGCTGAACACCAGTCTTTGTGAACCCGGAATCCCTTTGTAATTGAACATTGTCCTTGTACACTTGAGGTTACGTACGTCTTCGGATACAAAGGGCAGAATGATCGCTACGCTCAACTCCATCATTTGAGTATGCAAACAATACACTTCCCAGCGTTTCAGAATTTCTCCTTATAACCGGCCTTAGGCCCCTTGGCAACGATTCGCTGGTTTTTCTGTTTCATTGAATTCGTATCGATTCTTCTCCATTTCGTAAGTCGAGAGAGCTAACAGGTTAGCACTCTGACCCCCTAGTCCCACACTCTAACACCCAGTCTTCGTCAATCTGCTCTTGTTGTAAAAATGAGCTCGAGACAGTTGGACTCTCATAACTATAGGTATTCCAACACGTCGGCAGACCATGTCTCACTCAAAACATCACCCCAGTTGTTACCAGTGCCGGTAATCGGAAACCTGAATCAGCCGAGGGAGATTCGGAAGGCAAGACACCAATATGAGGGGCAGAGGAAGGAGAAGTCGTCATGTGTAGGGAGGCTGCTGGGAAAGAACGGCAAGAGCCAAAAGGCCATCATCGACAAAGGTGACATCGGGCGGCCCATCGCGTTGGCCAGAGGACCTCGCCCTGTCGTGCCTATCTCGGTCGCAGTGGGACGTCGTCCGGTACCTCCGAAGGCAGTCTCGTCTCGAAGGTCTAACCAGCCCACGGTCAATGCACAACATTTAGGTACGCCACGCGAAGCTTTTCATTCACATCCACCCATCCAATGCGAGAGTGTAGAGTATCTCCAGAACGCGGCCAGTCCCAACAAACAGCGAAATCGGAGGTTCGCCGTAATCGAACGGCGTGAAGACGAGCGAGGAGGAGTAGTCATGCAAGAACCTGGTCCGAGTCGATTGGTACCGCCTCCCACCAGCCGGCGGCAAGAGACAGGGTACCCGATCGAGAGAACCCCAGAGCCGTACCGTCGTCGTGAGTCACCCAGCCCTGAGGCCAATGAGCCGGTCTCGCCAACGGTGCCGGCTATCATGGTATCACCGCCGGAGGACGGGGACGTCGCGCATTCCGAATCGGCCGACCGTCTCTGTCCTCACGAGGCATACAAGATATTGTTTCGTAAGTCAGAGAGACAGGCCCGGATGTACGCGCGCGTGTTACCGCTACTGCAGCTGCTTTCCGAGTCCGAGGGTGGCATCAACGTCAACGACATTGGCGCGCTCGACGTGGCGCTCAGGAAGTTGATGGACGAGCGGAAGCAGCTGCAGGAGATCGCGCACATACTGTCGTCGTCCCGACAGAGAGGGTACCGGTACACGGCTGATAGCAGACAGACGATCACGAATTCCGAAGGTCGAGGTGAGGGAAGAATCGAGGAGAATGGGGACATCGACTTCAACGCGCTGCTGCAAGACCTTAACAAGGCACTGTCGGAGCGCGATAGGGCGAAGCATGCCGCGTCGCATCATAAGCGGGCCAGAGAGGCGCTCGAGGCGCGTATCCGTGACCTCGAGGACGAGCTGATGGCGTACTACAGTCGGGGAGAAGACTCGGATTACGCGGCGGTGGAGAGCGAGGACGACTTCGAAGAGGACTACCGGACCAACAATAAGTCGCCCTAACGACTGCGTTGTTGCAAGAAACTCGCAGCCAGGGGGACTGTGTGAGTGTCGTCTGGTTTCGAGGTGGTCATCCCCATCCCCCGTGTTTTTTTTTTGGTATTGTTTTGTTCTTTGCTTTGTTTTCTTTTTGCTGTTTTCTTATTACTGCTTGCTTGCATATCTTTATCTCGACACCACGCTTTGTGGATTGGTATGTTATCAGCCAGTCGCTCTTCACTCTTCAGTCCTCCCTCCCCCATTCCGGAATGGAAAGAAAAGGAGGTAGTTAGGACATGGCTGAAACGTGTACTACAACCAGCATTGTGGTATGACTTACCTTCAAGGTTCTTCACTTGAAAGTTCCAGGACAGAAAAGGGGGCACCGCAACTTGGCCCCTGATGGCAGATCACCCAGGTATCTCAAGAACAGTATCTTGAGTTGATGGCTTATCAGCTTATTAGAGCTGTCAAGCTTACCAGCTACAGTCAGAGGCTAAGGCCATTACCATTATCCGCAACACGCCCACTCGCCGAAGCTCGGTCCCTATCTAGTCTACCTCCTTTCACAGGACACCGCAGGTATTTCATATTTCCTCAGGGGTTCAGGAGTAATGGTGAGAAAGGAAACACCTCACCTCCCCTCGAAGTATGTAACTACCACCACATGCTCCGTATCGACACTCGCATCAAGAAAAGGGGCGAGGAACTTTATCCGCATCTACATCCATCCTCACAATCCCTTATTCGCATCCTCTCACCACAGCCTCATTCTCATCCTCTACCTCACACGCAAACACACACCTTTCAACTCATCTCTCCATACCTGCTCGCTCATTCATTATTTTCAGGGCAATAGGTATTTATTATCAAAGTTGCAGTGAGAATTTCTGATCTTTCCTCCCTCACAAGAAAAAAGGGCATGTTTCAAAAAGCCAAGAACTACCACGCTCAATAAAAGAAAAACGTGTGGAAAAACCTATACAAACAAAACCAGCTCACCTCACTCTCGCTCCAAAAACAACACTCATACTCATCATAAAACATTAACTTACTTCCTTCCATACCCTGCACACGGTATGGTAGCTCAATAACCTGTGTCACACGTGCTGGCACGCCCAAGGCAAAGAGGAAATAAGTACATATAGGTATCAGGCATGAAAGAAAAAGAGAAAGATTGAGAGAAAATGCCCATCTTGCAAATCACCTAACCTACCCCTTTTCCCACATACAGACACAAGACACATACACATACATACAGCACACAAGGAGAAACAAGGAAGACCAAGGAGTTTGTTTGCTTTTTACATTTTGTATTTAGTTTTTCTCTTTTTTTTTTAGTTAGTTACTTAGCAACAAAAAGTTTGTCTCTTCCCTGTATATATATACCTCTCTCTCTCTCTTTAGTTGATAGATAGATATTTAGGGCTCTATACTTATATATACTTATACTTAGAACTCTTTATATTATATATACTACAGAAATGATCATGTAAATTATATCTCTGCAGCAGCCAATCTAACAAATAAATACCCAGGGGCTAGCCAGTTAAGTAAAGTTTAAAACCACAACAAATAATCAATCTTACCAAAAAAAAAAAATAAAAAGCGGAATTGGCAAACAGGACCAGGAGCAAAAGCTCCTTTTCTAAGTATCTAACCTCAGGAAATCGGATAGGGGAGAGAGAGAGCAGAAAAAAAAAGCGGAGACCAGGCCACAGGCCATACGGAGTGGCAAACTCAGAACAGAACAGAACCAGAACAGAACAGACGGACAGAAGTAAGGTTAACCTACCTAACCTAGGATCCTGTACAGCAGTCTAGGGGTGGAAATTTTTCTCATATTGTAAGGTACAGGCAGAGGAGGGAGGCACGGACAGATATATATAACCAAGTTAAAGTGGTTATGTCCAATAAACCATGGACCTGTCTTTTACAATAAAAGGAAATCTGATTGGTGAAAGAAAAAAAAAACCTTACAAGTAGAGCATGTTGTTGTTAGGTAATACAGGAGCCTTAGATATAACAACCATCGGCGATGACCAGGCCCCGTATTATAGGATGACATCACACATGCCCCCCCGAGAGACAAATCTCTATTTTTCTGGATTCTGGCCAAATCTAAGGAATATTCCACGTGTTTCCTCTGGAAGGTGGATTTGCAAAGGGGACTGTGCATGAAGAGAGGATTGTTCTGGTTTGGCGTGATATCTACCTGGTTGTTCTGATATACATAGTACCTTGATGCTGTCCGTAGGCAGCAATTATACGATATTATGCACGATTATCCGATTCCCAGCCTTTCTCTTTCCCCACTTCCAAGTTTCCATCTCTTCTTGGCATGGGAATGCTCTTGCATCTTCGTCGGTGTCATTTCCCAATGTGGTTGAAGAGTCCTCCGTATTATCGATCCCAGGTGTGTCCTTATTGCGGATCTTCGGCTGACTTACTGATCGTTCTGCGTCTGTCGGTGTTCCTGGTATCGGATCGAGCCGGCCTCGCCGGTGCTATTCTGCCTGTAGCTATCGAGATGGATGAGAACTTGAGGGTGAAATCTATTGGGGAATCGATCGAGGATTGTTGAGGTAGGTCGGCGTTACCTAGGTTAGGGTTCGTACCTCTGTCATATCTGATGTATTGGATTGGGTGACCAAGCCAACCTCGTTAAGGGGGTCGAGCATACCGCCATGATACTTGGTACTCGCTGTTATGTCTTAACTTGCTCAGTCACCGCCGCTGCTGCATCTTAGCCTCGTTCTAACTGGTACTTGCCCAGGGCCAGATGTCGGAAAACGTGGTAAATACCACGTCCGAGGAATTGGTTCGTATCTCGTTATAAACGCCTTGTGCCCGCTGTGGCTCTTGATGGCCATTTATAATGACAGCGATATTTCTCGCCTCAAGGCCTTAGGTTATACGAAAATCCTCGTGTCCGGCGTCTGCTCCGCGCGCCTTGAGCGGATCTGTTCTTTGGTCTGTTCCTTTCTTAACCGAAACCTGGCTCGCCAGGAGGACAAAGCTCTCCCAGCTCAAAGAGGAAGAGTTGCTCACATGGCCCCCTGAGTTATGGGGATTATTTACGGCGCAGGTGTTGGAATCATCTCACCCCCCCAGCTGACGACGGGCGGCGTTCGTGATGTACTCTTGTATCAGTGGACTGTTGCAGTTGGAGTGTTCCAGGATTTCGTTTTTCAGGTAGAGGATCTCGTCTTTGAGGCTGGCGACGTGGCTGAGGAGGATTTTGTTCTTCTCGTGTAAATCTCTCTCGTGCTCCTGTAGCTCAGAAATGCTTTGCTTGGTCTTCTGCCGGCACTTGCGAGCTGCGATTCGGTTCCTCTCCCGGTGCTGTCTGGTACTCAGGACGTGGCCGGAGTGGTCTGGCGGAGTGGTTGAAGACGTCGAGCTGGAATCCGGTGGGGATAGTGTCGGCATCGTTAGTATCGTGGTCACGGACGAGTGCTGGCTCCCCTGGCCTGGCTCGGTACCAGATGCTGCTGCTCCATCCAATTCTTCGTGTTCACCCTGCCCATGCCCGCTCGTCAGTCCCGGATGGGATGGAATTGAGGGTCCCAGTCCCCATGGGGTCAGGCCGTCAGTGATTTCTCCACCAGCATCTCCCGGGACTTGTGTGAAAAAGTTGCCTGTGCTGCTATTTCCCAAGTCTAGACCGGCATTTATCGCGTCTAATAATTTGAGGCGACTATCGATATTTGGACTCGAGAATATCGTGGTCTGTGGCTATTTCGTAGACGCGTTAAAAAGTAAGGACTTGACTGGCCGAGGAGAATCTGGAGCCAACGAAGAGCGTCAGCAGGGGGGAAGCAAGAAGGGAGACTTACGTAATCATGGGAGAGATAGGGATTCATATCTTGATCGCGACAAAGCTCATATTGGCGGTATTCTGCTGGCTATCGTGTACATTTCGATCCAAAGGCGAAGGCTGCGAGTAGTTTGTCCCTGGAGGAAAGACGTCCTGCTTATAGGGCAAATCGGAGAGAAGTAGTAGTAGTAGTAGTAGTGTATTAACGTCTATCTTAGGTTTAGGTGGGCTCCTGAAGGCGCGACTGTGGCTGCGCGAGCCTTGGCAGCCAGT
>MU280855.1:0-35491 GCA_022385605.1 Xylariaceae sp. FL0594
CAAGGTTTTTTTTGGGGGGGTTTTAATATTTTTTTTTTTATAACCACACATTTTCACCGGGCCGGTTTAATTTGCGGGGTTTTAGTCCAACTGGTCCCCCCCCCCCCCCCCCCCCCCTCGCTATAACCATGATCTGAGCGCCAATGCACCATCCTTGCAGCTCCAGATGTGTAGCCTACTGTGTCTCAAACGAGGTTTGAAGACATGACGCCTGATCTACGCTGGCGAAGACGCCTAGAATCGGTACCAGAACCCGTCGCTCTCCAAGAATTGAGAGGTGGGAGGATATGGGAGGCCGAGCTGAAGCAGGAATGTCAATAATATCTTGATCCGGCAAGCGGACAAACCTCCATCTTTTCAGCGCATACTCGCAACGAATGGTATGAGCACGAGGACGCATAACGGTTGATATGATATACTTAGGGAGGTAGAAGTGAGAGTATTAACTTATTAATAATCCGTTCACGCTCTGTGCGCTGTCTCTGGTTTGGCAGGCGCTCGTTATGGGCCACAACTGGCGTTCTGATATAGGGACAGGCATCTTCTACTATAAGCGGCATTCCCCGCGCCGTCTCATCAAAACTCAGACTACTATCCGGACTATATCCCTGCCATGAAGCTAGGTATACGACCTTCAACCCATTGACTGCATCTGCTCAAGTGTCAACCAACCACATTTACCCTATGGAGACCCCTTGTCATCTGACCCCTGCTTCACCTGGATATTTGCCTGGATTCCAACTGAGGGGGGTGGAGCACAGCATGTAACCGTGCACCCGCTACCAAGCTCGAGCCTAATAAGGGGAAACCTCACGCGACCCCATGGGGAGAGACCCGAGTCGAGAGATGTGTGGACGAACACGGGTGGCATAGGATGGGGTAGCATAGTTCCCTCGATCGAGCTTGCATCGCATCGCGCAATGCTACCTTCCGGGGAAGCATTGTTGGAGGGTATAAAACGAAGAATAAGAAGTCGACTCCTCTGTTATACCTGGATCCCTGTATCGAAAAAAGTACGTATACTGGACCATTCTTGATGAAACGGGAAGCGCACACATACCAGAAGCACCCAAATAGACGTTTCCCCTTCACTTCTACCCAAGGAGCATCCCTGATCATAAAAGCAACCCATGTGATAGCGAAAAGGTCCATGCGCAAATAAAGCCTCTAAGATTGCGACGTGTCTTTTTGAGTCTGCATCAGAATGTCTGCGTACGCGCGTACGCATTGATATCTATTGTTGCGCTCGCTAGAATGGTCTATGCGCTTGCCCCGGAATCTCTCATACCGTCGCCTGAAGAACATATGTACATCATCATCATCATCATGTCGTCATGAAGATAATCGACAGCCAGTTTCACAGCCATGAGACTCATTTCGGCGGTTCGCGCTGCTTGACATACTTGGTGTGCGTGCCGCTCGCGATGACGGGGCCGACGGAAGCGCCGCCGTCGACGACCTTGGAGATGACGACGCGCGTGAAGGCGAGCGACCCGCCGACCTTCTCGGCGGTGCCCTCGATCTCGACCTCGTCGCCCTCGACGGCCGAGGACAGGTAGCGGATGTGGATGTCGACCGAGACGCCCGTCCGGGCGCGGAGGTCCCAGGTGGCCACGGCCATGCCGCCGGCCCAGTCGACGATGGCGGCCGACACGGCGCCGTGGATGCCCCCGCCCGAGTTGATGTGGTTCCGCGTCAGCGTCAGCCGCGCCCTCACGCTCCCCTTGGTGGCCGACGCGATCCGCACCCCCGACAGCAGGAAGTTGTAGATGGGCGAGTTGGGCAGGTTCGTGCGGACCAGGTGCTCGATGTGCGCCTTGATGGTCTCGTCGCTGCTGCTGTGGCCGGTGCTTGAACTTGTTGTTGTTTGTGTGCTGTCGCCCATTGTGGATGCGATATCAAGCAAAGAGGGAGTCAATCCAAGGAAAAGAAACGACGCGTCTATGATGTACTGGTATTGTGCATATGCATAGTATACTTGATCTTTCCATATCAGTGACTTTCGATTACGTGCAAGGAAATGGAGGAGGGGTCACTGTGCACCGCACACAGTACACTGTGGACCTGTGGTTCTGTTAAACTGTCTCGGTAAACACATATATTCGATACAAATCATCAAGATGCAGCAACTATCTCAAGAAAATGGTCGAGGCTATTTTTTTATTATTTTTTTTTTTGATCGTTATCCCGATACGATTTGCCATGGAGTCAGTTTCGCGTCCGCAACCATCACTGGATGCAGTTGGCGGTGGTGTGCGACTCTCTGGACAGAAGACTTCAGGTTCAAAGTAACCTTAAAACACTCTTCCCTCCGGACATTTGTACAACTCCGAACCACGAATCCACTCTCACCACCATGGATCCCGCTTGAGCTTCTGCTGTTAAGTTAGCCATTTACAGTGAGTCAGACCGTGATGACCGTGCTAGAACGTGTAGAAAGCGGGGCATTTTAACCAATAAACCACCGACGCTACAGAACAAACCAGTGCCTGTACTTTGTTTTGGAGAGAGCTATCTGTACATTACCTACAACTTGAACACGACATGATGGCGTTGACAAGGCTGGGAAAAGTCCGAAGTTCGAGAGGCATGGTCTTGATCAACTCTATTTTTAGAAGGGAGCATTCAACGTCCATGTCTATATATGCCCATGCATGATGCCACCAAATTACTGCAGGAAATGGAGGTTCCAACAGAGTATCATCGCATCTTCTCTTCTTTTTGAGTAGGATCCCGGCGTCGGATTTAATCGCGGCGAAGCAGGCTGCACACCTTAATAGAAGTTGGCTGAGGCGCTCGAAAGTCAATATCAATCACTTTGCATCTCCCCTCGGAAGCCGCACACAATGCCCGCCAGGAAGATCACAGTGTTCCGCGGGTGGAAAGACACGACCAAGTTCGTCTGGTCGCCGTACGTCACGAAGCTGGAGGCCCGTCTGCGCTTCGGCGGAGTGGCCTACACGGCCGAGGCTGGGTCTCCTCGCAGTGCGCCCAAGGGCAAGATCCCTTACGTGGAGATATCCCCTCCGCTGCGGCGAGAATCCGAAGAAAGAGAACTAGAAGTACCGATTACGGCGGAAGTGGCAGGGACCCAAGTGCTCGCCGACTCGACACTGATTACCAAGGCACTGTGCGACGCCGGTGTCCTGCCGGATCTCAACGTGAGACTTTCCAAGGCCGAGCGCGTCCACGACCTCGCGCTCCGGGCCTTGCTGGAGGATAAGATGTCTTTCTACAATGTGGGTAGACCTGCGGAAACGTACACAGCCATACAACCAAGAAAAGAAAGCTAATAGGGAGGAAACCCCATACAGTCCTGGGAGCGCTGGACACAGAACTACTATACCATGCGCGATCACGTGCTCTGGCCTATCCCCTGGGCCGTGCGCGTCTTCGTAGGCAGCATGGTGTACAAAAAGACCGTCGCCACGCTGCATGGGCAGGGAACGGGCCGATTTAGCGCCGAGGAGATTGCAATGTTTCGACGCGAGATATGGGAGAGTTTCGCAGATCTGCTTCACGAAGCGAAAGCAAAGACGAGGCCAAAGGCGAAAGAGGGTGAGGACGACGATGCTGACAATGACGAGCCGTTCTGGCTGTTGGGAGGGTCTGAACCGACAGAGGTCGATGCGGTTCTCTTCGGCTTTGTCGCTTCATCGCTGCTGTGCACCGCGTAAGTCCCACATTCCACATTGAAATCCTCGTCGCATTGAAAGAAGGGAATTAGTATGGTGGTGGTGCGACATTATGAGACAAAACTATAAATAACACGTGGAGACATTTCACAAACAGGGGTCCCGAATCGCAAGCCGAGGTGAAGAAACTCCCAATCCTGGCCGACTACGCACGACGGATAGGGAAGAGGTTCTTTTCGGACTACGAGCCGTTGCCCCTTTGAAGTGGACATACCGACGGAGACTCGGGAGCGGTCCGTCAAAGGTGGCACACACGGAGCTGTCAATGAAAAAGATTTGGGAGGTGAAACATGAAAAGGTAATTGATGTGGGGACTCAGGACTCTCTTATGCAAAACACAAACGCTCGGCGTCGGGGTGCAGCCTTCGACCAGAGTCTTCGACGTTAAACTTGCCGAAGCAGCCTGAAATGTAGTTTCTGTGGTTCAAATCATGAAATGGACAACATGTTGACAGCTGGTACATCACGGATGCTATCTAGTACTGCTGAATGACAACTTGAAGCAATTTTTGTCTATCTGGTCTGGGCTATAGGTTTAGCTGACGTAAGATAAATTGGGAGTTCTACTCGTCCACCGGTCCATCGTTGTCACGGTGACACAACTCGCTAGATTCTGATTCCGGGGTAATATATCAGGTGACCTGGTGACAGGAAGGAAAGTTGAAGCGCTGTGTACTTTAAGAGCCCCTGGACCGTTTCAGCATACAAGCGGCCCTATCACCGTAAAAGTTTAAGTCGTAGATGTTGCCGAGGTTTCTGGTGTACTTACTGTGCAGCTTGGTCCCACTTGTCGTAGCACCATACCTGCTCGCCGCTTCCTCGAATCTCGACTGTGACCGGTGGATCAATATTCATCCCTTTACCTTTGCACCAAGGGGAGTTGCAAACTCCAAGTATGCTGGAAACACAAGTAGATTACTGCGCTGGCTTAAGAACACGATTGACCCTTCTCAGACATGACCTTGGGCTCGGGTCGGCTTAGCTTTCCATCCCAAAACGGATACTTTCGCTGCATCTCCTTGCGGCGTTACGAAGCCGCTGCTTACGAGTAATGCCCCAGCCCAAGCCCCGGCACGGAGCTCTGCCACCGGGTCAAGGCTTTAGAGGCGCTGACCATACTCATTGTAGGCCGGACGCCTGCCACCGGACGGAGTTACTAACTCGTTGCGGGCCGGACATATGCTCCCGACCATTTCCTTTTCAACACTAGGCAGTCCCACGCCAGCTTGGCGCCCGCCCACGCACCCCGGATTCGCATTGCCTCACAGATGCTTCTCGCTTCCTAGGCACACGTGCCCGGCATTGCCAGACGCCTTGGTCGAAGAATATATAAGGAAGGGGTGAGTGCCTCTTGTTGTTTGACATGTTTCTTGTTCATCACCATCATCCGTCTTTCGCTTGACTTGGACATCTGTCATCATGCGTGCTTCTACTATCGCTCTCTCTCTCGCCCCTGCGGCTGTCATGGCCCAGGGTAATGCCTGGGATCAGTGTATGTCCCCATTCATCTGCGGTGATCTGCTGCTTTACTTTTCGAGAAGAGGCCAGGATACTAATTAACACGAATAGGTGGCGGCATTGGCTGGAACGGCGCCAAAACTTGCGTTTCTGGCACCACATGTGTATATGTCAAGTAAGCACCTCGCGACCCTGCCTCTTGTGTTCCTTCTCTGCTCAAGAGGTCGTCGGGCCTAACGGACTTTTAGCGACTACTACTCTCAATGCCAACCTGGCTCCGGCAATGGCGGCAGCCCTACCACTACGACTACGAAGATCAGCACTCCCACCACTACCACTGGTGGCAGCACTCCCGCCGCCACCGGTGGCCTGAATGACAGGTTCAAGAGCCATGGCAAGCTGTACTTCGGAACCGAGATCGACCACTACCATCTGAGCAACAGCGCCATCACCAACATCGTGAAGGCGCAGTTCGGACAGGTCACTTGCGAGAACAGCATGAAGTGGGACGCCATCGAGCCCAGCCGTGGCTCCTTCAGCTTCTCCAACGCCGACCAGGTCGTCAACTTTGCCCAGCAGAACGGAAAGCTGATCCGCGGCCACACCCTGCTCTGGCACTCGCAGCTGCCCACGTGGGTGCAGCAGATCACCGACCGCAACACCCTGACCCAGGTCATCCAGAACCACGTGACCACGACCGTCACCCACTACAAGGGCAAGATCCTCCAGTGGGACGTCGTTAACGAGATCTTCGCCGAGGACGGCAGCCTCCGCGACAGCGTCTTCAGCCGAGTCCTCGGCGAGGACTTCGTAGGCATCGCTTTCCGCGCCGCCCGCGCCGCCGACCCCAACGCCAAGCTCTACATCAACGACTACAACCTCGACATTGCCAACTACGCCAAGCTCACCAACGGCATGGTCGCCCACGTCAACAAGTGGATCTCGCAGGGCATCCCCATCGACGGTATCGGCTCGCAGTCCCACCTTGCCGCTCCCGGTGGCTGGAACAGCGCCTCGGGCGTCCCCGCTGCCCTCAAGGCCCTCGCCGCTGCCAACGTCAAGGAGATCGCCATCACCGAGCTCGACATCTCCGGCGCCTCGGCCAGCGACTACACCACCGTCATGAACGCCTGCCTCCAGGTCTCCAAGTGCGTCGGCATCACCGTCTGGGGTGTCTCTGACAAGGACAGCTGGCGCTCCAGCGACAACCCTCTCCTTTACGACAGAAACTACCAGCCCAAGGCTGCCTTCAACGCTTTGATCAGCGCTTTGTAAAGAACGCATTCAGGGTAGAGCGTTAGGAAAGTTAGTAGATGACAGATGAAAATTCAATCAAGTTTGTGCATACCGCACTCTCTTTTAAATGATGGTCGCTTTTTTTTTTGCCCCATGGTGATACTGACCTGACATGTTTTCTGACGGTGAAGTGAAAGTATTGTAGAATCTGCTACGAACTCAACAAGTTGAAATGCGATATGCCCAACTGCCTCGAAGTCAGGTTGAAACAAAGATCATGCAGTCGTATACGGGTTAGCAATGCGTCTACTGACGAAGAAGGTTTTTGGACAGAATACTGTGTAAGTAAAGTAAGGGAGCATTGAGTTAACTCTGTTAAGGGGCTGCTATGCAAGCAAACGTTCCCATGTTATACACCAACAATATCTTGTTTGCAATTACGTCAGATATCGTGTCAGTTAAACAAAGAGGAAATTACACAGTATATATCCAGCCTTACCGACCCATATTTCATCTCGGTACCTAGGTTGGCATTTTAAACTTCTTCCTGGAGCCGAGGAGCCTTAACTTAACCTACAAAAAAAGGGGAGGGTGAATTGCCGGCTTGCGCGCGTAAAGTAATATTACAAGTACAGAAAAGAAGTAGACCCGCGCGCGGGTAATGATCAGCCACATTCATGCCATATCATCTCCCATATGTTAACCTTAAGAGACAAGTACCATACTAGTAGAACTTACAGCTGCAGTACCCGTCAGCTTTCACGATCTATATTTTCTTTCTCCCGATATATCACGAAAGGGGATCTGGTTCCCTCAGAGATATACATTCTTCATCACATAAGTAGACAGAGGGAAGTCGAGATGGCGACATCCTGTTTGCTAACCCCTGTCGATTAATAGATATGAAACATGAAATCTTCATGAGAAAGGAAGTGGAGAGTGGAGGTGACCAGACCAGGGGCGCCTGCCTATTTGCTGACAGAACCGAGTCACTACTTCCTACCAGGTACTCAACCACACTGCTGGACAGACTCTATTCTAGGACTAATAATAACGGGTCAGGCTTTCTGTTGGTAAAGTTGGCAGCGCGACAATAATAATAAGCATGTATCTATCCGGCATCCACAACGCACGTACCCGGCACTGTAGGTACAGTGGCATATCGCTCTTGTGGGGAGAGGGCTGAGGCTCTAATGTTAGGGTACTGTAGCATCGGAGTCTGCAGAGATCAGCTGTGTCCGTAGTTACAGTAGACTGTAGAGCAAAGAAACCAAACAAAAGGTTTTTCTCAAAGGAAGTTCCTTTTCTACCTAATCTCTCACCGCTTACAAGCAACCCTCATACAAGGGTGGCGGCGAGGATGTCCTGTCAGCTTTTCTTTTCTTTTTTAGCTTTTCCCGATGGATGATTCCTGTTCCTTTAGTACATGGATTCATGGATACAGCAATATGAAATTTCCCAGGAAAGGGAACGACGAACGGAAAGAAAAAATGTACAAGTAACAAAAACCATGTTGCCAACTTTTGCCATTTGCCAAGCTGAAGAGTCCCTGGCACTAGGCACCCGGTCCGAGCGGACGGGGCTAGGCGAGCTGCATGTGTCCATGCCGTTCCTGAACTAGCCTTTGCCAATCACTTCCGAAACGATCATGTCCTCTCATTGATTTCGGCTTAGACCATTGTAACGGTGAGAAATAAGCATCCGCATACCAAGTGCCAAGTAAACAGCACAGTACATTCATTATGTGCTGGAGATGCCACCATTTTTCTGAAGGATAAATTTCTTGCAGTGGAGAAATAACTGGTTGAGTACAGGAGTACTAGGTAGAGTTATGTTTTTTGTATGTAGGTTATGTTACTTTTTTTCTTATCTGCCTTATCCATGCTCCGTGCCTGCTCTCCCTCTGAGAAGAATGTTGTTGGTGTGCCGAGTCTGAATTGTACGAAGCCTCGGAGCCAACCACAATCTCAGTCTTCTCTTGGTTAACCTAAGAATAATCATGTATGTAAGAAAAAGAAAACACGCGTTTGCCAGTCGTCAGCATGCATCCCGATCCAGACTGCATTAGATGGATAGACTAATGCAAGGGGAGAGTCTATTCCGCTTCCGCGGGTTTAGACTAGATATTTACTTGTAGGAAAGAGCCAAGAAGACGGGCAATACTCAGCATCAAATTACAGTTTCCGCTACCTTGCCTTTCTTCAGAAAAATAACGGCCTCTAGGATCTGGCCTACTTCCTAGCCTGGCAGGAATCAGCTTATCAACATACGGGTGGCAGTTCCCCGGGCTAGACTAGGCCCGGGAGTCCTCAGGGCTGGTTCTAGCCCGCATTTGAATTAGCTAAGGTTAAGCCCGTACAGTACTATTCGCGACTTTTCGTGAGGGATCAGGAAAGAAAATGTGACAGGTCTACCAATATATGCAAGGAGCCTGCCTGCCGGTATGGGGTTGTAGGCAAGGGAGGTTGTAGATTTCTTTTAGTTCATTTGTTACCAACAGTTTTCCCAATCCTTGGGAACTTCTCCAGTGTGTTTCTGACCAATAAATCCGGCATTGTTTGCTCCCCCCCGAACCAGTTCCCTTTGTTCTTCTTGATTTTCCCATTTGACGGTCACCCACACGCTCATTAGACTACTCTATTACGCCTCTCCCAGGAAATGTCCCACGAACATACATACATAATAATACAATAAAGCTTTTGCAGCTACAACTGGACGAGAAAACTGTACAACTACCTGATCGACTCAAGGCTGGACCTTTTCGCTACTACCTACTGGATTACTGCGCACATCTCATCGGAACCCCCGGCCTACAAAAACAGGGAACAGATCGATAAATATCGAGTCAGCCATCCATTTGATCCGACCGGTCATATAAATATACACCACTTCAACCAAAGTAGCCGAAACCCCTCGTCAGGAACGCAAGATGGCCCACCATGTTTCCCGCCCCAGGTCATGGGCCAACAACCCCCACCGCATCGCCATGGTCCTCCTCGCTACGACCATCGGACTGCTCACAACAACGATCCTTTCGCCTTCCAAAACCGCCTATCTCGTCCGCGTAGACAGCCGTGTCGAATCCGTCTCCTACACGACCTGGTTCTCAGGTCGTGGGTATTGTACTCGGAGTAGTAGTGACAACAGCAACGATGGCACGGTTTTGTAAGAAGCCCCACGATGCCCTTCGCATACTTAGATATATACATATATCTGGAGGGAAAACAAAAACGTCGTTTTTCTGGGGAATTTGCTGCTAACACCAAAAAAACCCTTTTAGAACCACCGATGAATGCCACAGCGACACATTCGGCTACGACATCAGCGCCGCGCTCTCTTTCCCTTTTCCTTTCCCCTCATCATCCTCTCCTCGAACAAACTCAAGTAGTACATCACCCCCGGGGATCAAGACTAAGACAGTACACATACCCGACGCAGACATCTGGTCGCCCATCCTCACCCGTCCCCCCTTGGTCCTCAGCAGCGCCATCATCCTCCTCTGCCTGGCGAGCCTAGTCTCGCACCGGCTTATCCTTTCCTGTTCCTCCGCCACTACCGGAAACATCAAAAAGCCCAAGGCGTCCCAGTTCGCCGTGGCCTTGGTCTCGAGCGTCGCGGCCAACATCCTCTCGAGCGTCGCCCTCGGCTTCGAGCTCTTGCTCGAGACCATTTTGGCCAGCGGCTCCCTCGCGCCCCCGAATCCGAATGGCGGTGGTGTCCTGGGCATGGGCATGATGCTCAAGGACGTGGGAAGTGGTAGTGGTGGTGGCGGCGCTTCTTCTTACACCGTCACCGTCGGACCGCTCGGCTACGCCGTCAAAATCGCCTGCGTCGTCCAGCTGGTCGCCTGCGCCGTCACCTTTTACACCTGCATCGGCGGCAAGTACCGCTGCGAAGGGGGCGATGCTGATTTTATGGAAGGAGGGGATGATGGTATCTTTGATTTTGAGGGAGAGGGAGAGGGTGTGGCTGATGATGATGAGAGGTGCTGCGTGCGGTTAGCAAGGGATGAGGAGATTGTTGCGACGGAGCTGGCGATGCCGAGGACGTCTGTTTCGGATGACAAGTACCCTCTTCGGTGATCAGCTATTCTACTTAACCTTTTAATCCCTTTCACTTTCAGTACAAATATATTAATAATTTGAAACAGTACCGCACTACTGAAACTACTAAGTAAGGTATCATATCTTCTCCTATCCACAACACATTGAATTCCGTATTGTACATGTATTACAAGCCTTTCGGGGGTGAACTCGGAACCAGTGTTGTTAACCAGCGTCTATCATCAGTATTGCTATTGCTTATGCGACCCATCGTGTTCTCCATGTTCTCTTCGCGCCAGCGCCAGCCCGTGGTCTATTATCCGCCGCCAGCTCGGCCGGTTCCCTTTCCGAGTTCATCTCGACAGGGAAGTCGTGTCCGGGCCGCGGCACGCCGAGCTCGTGCGGTCCTCCCGGATGTTGCCCGACGGCATTGTTATCCGCGTCAAGCTCCGGCTTGCGGTACTCGATCTGGGTGTCCCGCTTCCGCTTCAGCTTTCGCTTCGTCCGCGCCGCGAGGCCTTTGAGTATCTCCCAGTAGCACCGGCGATTCGGATTCTCTTGTGTATGTGCGGCCGTCGTCGTTGTCGCCGCCGCCGCTCTCCAGCGCTGTCGTGTTGCCCATACTGCGAGGACGAGGACACTCATGGCTGTTATGCCTCCTATAACTCCGCCGAATACAATTCCTGTCACGGTAGACATGCTCATTGGTCGATCCGAGCTCTCAGCACTACCGGCATTAGGCGATCCCGTGGAGGTTGGTAGCGAAGTAATGTTTGTTATTGGGGGAACGGAAGTATCCGGAGGCGTCATTGTCTGTGGTGTATTGAACGCAGTTGAGGATGGCTCAATTGAGACGTATGTGCTTGATGACTGGCGAACTGAGGTGAAGAAGGAGGCCGTTGGCCATGGTAGTAGACTGCCTGCCTGCCCGTCGCCGGTTGTAGATGGATATTCGGTGGTGAGTGTTGTAATGAGTTCATCGGTCATTGTTGGATTTCCATCGTCGCCATTCGCCAGAGTGATGGGCAAATCGCTCTCGGTTCTGGATACCATGGTGGTATCGGAACTAGGATCAATGGGGCCCTCGCCGTGGCCTGAATAGGAACCATCTCCTTGACCACGGTCGTCGTCATGCCCTTCCCCAGAGCCCTTAGTACTGCTTGGGGACCCATCTTTCACACCAGGACTCTCATTGGAATGGCCGCTATTTTTTGAGGATATTCGCTGCACTCCCAACCGCGCCAAAAAAAATCCAGAAAGGGATGTGGAATCCGTGCCGCTGTCTCCAGAATGACCGGAATGTGCGTTTTTACCAGCATGGTCGTGTAATCCTCCGTTGCGGTCTTCATCGCCGTGCTGTCTGGATTCCTCGTCCGACCATCTGGGGATAGCCTCTGCTGTCGAGAGAATATTGGAAGCCATAGCTCCTGGCCGGGCGCATGTCTCTCTCTCTCTCTCATGAACAAAAAGCGGCGAGAGAGGTCTCAGTTTTCAGTTCGATTTAGGAACATCGTTCGTAGGACTCAGCTATGGGCAAAAAAATGCCGTTGGGCTACCTCTATATCCCATTATTTCGTGGGCCTGGTGCGCGGTCTGCCTTCCAAACGTCTCTGAGACGCGAAGAATGGGGGCCATACTACAGTCTGCCTGAGGCACCATCCATCGGCCGCGGCCCTGAAGTGGTGTATAACACAACACCAAGCAGACTGGCGAATGCGTTGGATATGAGTTCATCTCGGAACACGAGGGTGGTATGGCCGGGGAGCAACGGTTGCTCTTATACTACCCTTTCATTCAAGACATGCCCCATTTTGGATGCCTAAACTTCACGCTTCTCCTGAAGCTGAGGGGGTGTGACACAACAAGCGTCAAATTGGTAATTTGTCTCTCACATGGTCACCCCAAATCCAAGTTTCTCGTAGCGCGATGAAGTGAAATCAGCACGGAGAACACTCCTTTCAAACAAGGTTCGAGTCTGATTAAGCACATGTGCGGCGCGTTTCTTTCCGGAGCAATGAGACTTGTCAATAGGCTTCGTCGAGGGTTTCACCCATCCCCGCTACCTTCAAGGAAGTCACACAAGATAAGCGCCTAAAGTCAGAAAGACAGATTTGGGGGTTACTTGAACCCAGGGGATCTGTCGGGGCTTGGGGACAGGTGAGCTACCTACTTAGTAGGTGCCTAAGTCGCCTGGACTGTTGCACGGAAAGTTGGAGGGCAGTTACTCTAACCGGAAGCTTAAAGGGTTAGTGACGGATAACTGATGGTCTATGACATGCTCGAGAATTTTTATTTCATAACCTCTGTTCCTCCCTTCGATATCGACCGGATGAACTGTCCCAGGCAGTTACTCCTTGGCAGGTCTTATGGGCCGTCAAATATTTCGAGTAATAGAATGGAGATTGAGTAGATAATTTCCGTCACGCACTCTCCAAGGTGTTGCCGCTGCGCTGAGGTACAGATGGAGCCTACTGAATCATAGAACTCAGTAAATGGTGATGTCGGAGAATTTAACGTAGTTGTGTATGGTTTGCTCTATAAGTAACTGAAGGATGCCTGAAAAGGTGCCGGGAAATTCCCTATGAAGCAAATGACTTTACTTCCTGGGTTTTGGCGGATAGACTGCAATAGACTTCCAGAGCACTACTAGGCTACTGTCTTCGTCGTATAGTTGAGTCGAACTTTCGAGGTACGGCACGTTAACGAGGGCCCAAACCAAGCCGGATTCACACAGTGAGCCCGTGTCATCAGTGCCTTATTCCTTCCTCTCTGCAACCTTCTCATCAACCCTGAAGTAAAATGCTGTTCAGTAAGATAGGTACGCTCCTGCAGGCTGCTTGACCTAGGAGTCATTTCCTATGATGTCTGTAGTAGTTTCTTTAATATGGAGAAGCAGCAAATGAGATCACGGCTCGCTTGCCTCATCAAAGTTCGGGCGTCACCCGCTGGCCAAGTAGGCACGTACCTACCTAACAAAAAGCTTGGGGGATGTTCCATTAAGTTCACGTTGGGAAAGACCGTTCCGGGACATAGCACACTACCTCTTACGAGGTCATCATATGTGATGCAGCATTTTTTTCATTTACAGGATACTCCCAGATATCAGGAAGGAGTGGTATCGGCTGCTCAGGGCAGTTTCCCTTCGAGCACGAGTGAAAAGGTTCAATCTCACGGAGTTCCCTTGACTTTGATTGAAAGTCCACCGCCTCCTTGTACCATGCAGGCAGGGTGCAGTTGCGAGCGGGAATGGTTCAAATGTTCCGGTCAGTGGCTGCTCGGCACCCGGGAAGGAGCCTCTTCTCCCTTGGTTGGGCTTGACGTTACACTGCTTACCTACCTTAGGTAGTTGTTTGTGAGTAATCATCAAGTTGCCGTTTTCTGGCCAGTTCAACCAGCTCTTCTGCCCCAGCTTACTTCAGTATGTAGCTCTCAAGCGAGTGCTCTGTAGGTACTTTCCCAGACATTATGTAAGTAAGGAGTCTGCCATCCATCGATCCTTGCCTCGGTCATTCACCGGCGCTGCCCTAGACAGGATTGACAGCGGTAGGTTAAGCCAATTAGTGAACGGGAGGAGGCGGTGTTGTACCGGAAGGTTCAAGAAAACGCCAATCATTGAATGGCGATTTCGTCGAGACATGGGGCCTTAGCTTATGCATTACGCATAACACGGTATTGGAGCGCCGTGGATGACAGAGAATGGTGGAGTCTATCTAGTCATATTTGTGAGTAGTTGCATGCAATAGAGTCCCAGCGTCTCCACGGTGCCGAGAGCGTGGAGGTGACACACCAAGCGCAGGAAATACGCCCTTTTGTGACTGAGATCGGTGATGTTTTGTATCAGAGCACTGATCAGAGTGCATGTAAATAGACTGTGGAAAGTCAAGATTGCGCGACATGTTCTTGATCGATATTTCTTCTTTTTTTGCCTAGAGGCCTAATTAAAAGACTTTTATCTGGAGGCTATAGAGAGCTGCGCCATGGGTCTCCAGACTGAGGCCAAGAATTGGTATCGCGACCGTTTTCTCGTCTCTACGGAGAAGAGCCTCATTCAGGTCGATGCTATCAACGAGGCAATGGGCTCGGAGCTCATGCCGTGGGCGCAAAATATGCCGAGAGAAGCGCTCCAGAAAGCGCTGGACAATTCGTTGTGTTTAGGACTATATGAGCTGCCTCGGTCCACTGCTGAAATAGCAGGTAGGTGTTCTACTCTAAAGCCTAGCCCCTCAGCCGAGTAGACTGTACATATGCCCGGTTCCTTTACTAAGCTTCCCTCATTTAAGGCCAGAGAAGCCCAAGGCAGATTGGCCTTGCCAGGGTCATCACGGATGACGTGACCTTCGCGTATCTCACAGATGTGTATGTGATACCTGCATTTCAGGGTATTGGGCTCGGCCGCTGGTTATTGGAATGCCTGAAGGAAGTCATCGACGCTTGGCCTCATCTGCGGCGCTTTATGTTTCTGACTTCCAAGCTTGATCTATACCGGAAGACGATTGGCGCAAAGGATTGGGACGAGTATAAGCGCAGCGGCTTGGTTGTAGGGCACATTGGAGGGCCGCCTGCCCCTCGTTACGCACCAGAGTAGCGCATATCATTGAGTAAATTATTCCTCGTTCATACCTTCGGACCTGTCTTCCCATACGCGCCTCCGTGAGCTCGCCGCAGCTCGAGGGCCCGTTTGTACGGCGGTGCGGTAGGTGGTTGTATGGGGTCCAGAGACACATGGTCTGCTGGTAATCGGTAGGAAGCATCAGAGTCAAATGCCGATAGGTCGCCGCACGCAATGAACGGTGCGATCCATCTTGTATCTTTATCCGTGCTCTGTCGGAGATCCTCAGGCTCTATTTCGGTGATACCATGGTCATCCGTGACTCCGACGCAATGGGGAGCACTATCCCACGCACCAGTAGCCCGGTTCTGCATTATCGTAGGTGCCGTGAGAGGACAGCTCCTTGCGTTATCTTCTGTCATCTTATTCAGCCGGAAACCGACGCCGAGTGGCTCCTCCAGGCTTGCCGAGAAACCCTTTGGCGGCTGGAAGTTCAAGCACACTATAAATGCCTCCACGCTGCTGGCTCGTGATGACCTGGGCTTGGCAACATGGACTTGTTCGAAGAAGATCTTGAGCTGAGCATACAAGACGTCCACATTCTTGCCTCGGAAGATCTTGGCAACAAACTTGCCGCCCGGCTTCAAGACGCAGAGGGCTAGGTTAAGAGCCGCGAAGAGAAGCCGCGATTGTACGTAGATGTCAAGGTCATGCAACCCCGTAACGTCAGGGGCTCCATCACTAAGAACCAGGTCGACAGGATGGGCAGCCTGTTGCGATCTAGTCTTAGGGTCATACTCAGGGTCCAGAGCTTTGAGCAGCAGTGGAACGGTGGCGGGATGAGTGATGTCGGCCCTCAGTGTGATGATTCCGGGCAGCGGACTTATTGGCTGAAGATCGATAGCCACGATCTTGACGTCTTCCCGAGGCTTCAACTCATCCGGCCGGGATCTGGTCTCTGGCAATGGGGACACAACGGGAGGTTTCGCTGATCCAAATACGCCAAGCATTTGCTGGCGAAACTTGGCCTCTCGGTCCTCCCATGCCGTGCATCCGAACTTTTCACCCTTGATCAAGACTCTGGAGAGCACCTGGGACCAACTCCCAGGCGCTGCACACAGGTCAACCACCCGGGTCACATTCGCAAAGAGATCGAACTCTATGATTATTTATTAGCTCCCAGTTTGCTCCCTCGCGGGCTGTATGTCGAGCTGGTGTAGGACTGAGGACAACCTTCATCGAGCTGCAAAAGTTTGAAGGCGCTTCTTGCACGCCATCCCTGCTCTTTTGCAAGCCTATAGTAAGCGTCACGCTTATCTTTGGATGATTTTCCCATGTTGAATCACGTCCACAAGGTGCGTCTTTTGTCAGGCGTAGGAGCAAAGAATGAGAGAGAAGTCAAAGACTTGAGAACATATATATCGTTCTCGATCGTGGGGGCCATGAAGGTCTTCAGATGCCGTACAGCGCCTGAGCACGAGATACTGTAGACCCCAAAGTCCACCAATGGTGGGGTAAAATGGGCTAGCAAGGGCCCTACAGAAGCTGCAAGCCAAGTGGGACCAGAAATTTTAAGACTTTCGCAAGTTCGATGGCATCAGCTTCCGAATAACGAACCTTGTCGTCAGAATAGTATCAGACTCCAGTTCAGACACTCGGTTTCGATAGGAGGCCATCTATTGTCGCAAAGATGAACGGCGCAAAGAAGAGGAAGCAAGCAGCCGGAGGTGCTTCGGTCTCTGCGAAGAAGATAAAAACCTCCGCCGACTCAAAACCTAAGAATAAAACGAAACGGGCCGTCGCCGTCAATTCCTTACGATGGAGCAAAGCGAAGCTCCCCGAGATGTTCAACGATGCCGAAGGCTTCTACGGGCTCGAGGAGGTGGAAGACGTCGAAGTTGTTCGAAATAGCGACAACATTATCGAATTTGTATGTAGCACCTGCACCGTCCTCCGGATTCCTCCAGTGATACTTACATTCGGAAGAGGGCAGTTGTTTCTACCGATGACGAGAAGACTAAGTCAGAGGATGACGACAAAGTCGAAGAGTTTGATGACGAAGAATTCGAGGGGTTCGATGACGAACCATCAGCCGTTGCTGAACCCGAAACAGCCTCTAAAAGTGCTTCTGCTGCCCCGGACACGGCCGACAATGTCGATAACGCGCTCCAAGTAACGCCCGAAAAACCGAAGAAGGAACCGAAAAAGAAGAAAAGCAAAAAGGAAACAAAGGAAGAGGACAATGAATTGCAGGCCAATGTCTTTACCGCATTAGACAACGTAGAGGAACCCGAAGACGACATCGACTTGTCCGAGTGGGCGAAATTGGATCTTTCTGCTGGCGTCCTGTCCTCTTTAGCCAAGTTGAAGTTTGCGAAGCCCACCCCGATCCAAGCTGCTGCTATACCACATATCCTGGCCGGACATGATGTTATCGGCAAGGCATCCACCGGTTCCGGCAAGACCTTGGCCTTCGGTATACCGATCGTCGAGCGGTGGTTAGAACGGTCCGAGGAGAACAACTCCGATACGACTGAAATCAAAACACCTTTAGCCCTGATACTCTCGCCGACAAGAGAACTTGCCCACCAGCTCACCGAGCACATCAAGAATCTATGCAACGGTCTCCCAACCTCCCCATACGTATGTTCCATCACGGGAGGACTGTCCGTGCAGAAGCAACAGCGCCAGCTTGCGAAGGCCGACATTGTGATCGGAACGCCGGGTCGTTTATGGGAGGTGCTGAGTTCTAGCGCCGAGACAATGGAGGCCTTCAAGGGTGTCAGTTATCTCGTGGTGGACGAGGCTGATAGACTGTTGACAGAAGGGCATTTCAAAGAAGCAGAGGAAATCCTGAACGCCATAGACCGGGTCGAGGAGGAGGAGGGAGCGGAGGGTGGTAATGTCTCGCGATCGCCCAGACAGACCCTTGTCTTCTCTGCCACGTTTCACAAAGGGCTTCAGCAAAAGCTGGCCGGTAAAGGGAAGACGAACTGGATGAGTGAGGAGGACTCGATGGAGTATCTCCTGAAGAAGCTCAATTTCCGCGAAGATAAGCCTAAATTCATCGACACGAATCCCACATCTCAGATGGCCCAAGGATTGAAGGAGGGCCTGATAGAATGCGGCGCAATGGAGAAGGTCAGTCTTGTTCCCCAAGCAAAGGCGTCTCACGAGGCAATATTTCGATCATGCTAACGCTCCGGTAGGATTTGTATCTTTATGCGCTTCTCCTGTTATATCCCAACGCACGCACGCTGGTGTTCACCAATTCTATCAGCTCAGCTAGACGAATCTCGCCGATGCTTCAAAACCTCAACCTGGCTTCTCAAGCGTTGCATTCGCAAATGGCGCAGAAAGCTCGTCTGCGGTCCATTGAACGGTTTAGCGGCACACCTGCTGGCAAGTCTGCAATCTTAATAGCTACCGATGTCGCTGCTCGTGGTTTGGATATTCCCAATGTCGACCTGGTTGTGCACTATCATGTCCCCCGCGACGCTGCATCCTACGTGCATCGCTCTGGCCGCACGGCGCGCGCCAACAAGACCGGTCTCAGCGTTTTGCTCTGCGCTCCCGAGGAAGTAGTGCCCACGAGGCGCCTCATCTCGAAAGTTCACGAGCGCAAGTCCTCGAGGAAGAATTTCTTCGTCCAGTCGCTAGACGTGGACCGAAAACTAGTGAGCCGACTAAAGCCGCGCCTCACACTCGCCAAGAAGATAGCAGATGCCCAACTGGCGAAAGAGAAGGGAAACAAGGATGACGAATGGATGCGGAACGCGGCGGAGGAGCTCGGCGTGGAGTATGACAGTGACGAGCTGGAAGAGGCCAGCAATTGGGGTGGTCGCGGTGGCGGCCGCAAGAAGAAGCAGAAAGAAGACAGAGCGGTGACGAAGGCGGAACTAGCTGCCATGCGGGCGGAACTCCGGGATCTTCTCTCGAAGCGGATCAACACCGGCGTGAGCGAGAAGTTTATTGCCAATGGTGTCGTGGACGTTGACGAGCTCCTGAAGGGCATCAGGGGCGATTTCTTTGGCAAGGTCGAGGGTCTGCATTTTGATACCCTGTAGTCAATTTTCGAAGAAATGGAGATGCTGTTTCATGATTACAATTGTTTCACCCTATTCTCATGCCGGTCGCTTTGCAGCATATATATAAAAATGTATTCCTGAGCGTTGTAGAAAGTGCAACTCATGTTTTCCCTCATATATTGCGCTTGGTATACTCGTAAGTGTTTTAGAGCTTCAAAATCACATAGTAAGAAGTAGGTACTGTCTTAAAGTCCCGAGGTCAAGAGTGATTCTGAGGTCATGAGTGATTCTGCACGGTGGGAGACAAGTACATGTACAACCCACATATGGCACCTGACAACACCGCAGACACCGTCCGTTGGGGTCTCCCATGCACTATTACATCACACCGTACCCTGCATGCGTCTCATAAACCCCTAACCCAGCTTCATTTCAATTCACTGCCGCATTGTTGTTCCTGCATCTCACACTCTTACTTTCCTTCCATATCTACCATCATAACTTGACTTACCTAGTTCAAGATCAAGTTTAGGCGCGAGCTTAACATCATTCAGTACCTTCTTGCTGGATTTCACAACGTGCGTGGAGGAAAGACCAACTCTCTTACTCATAAACATCCATCCCTGCTCCTCCTCTGCTCAAGAAGCCATTAAATCAAGCAAGCCCGACTTGTGGGATACGTTACGAGTGGCACCCGAAAAACAAGCTCGAACGACTGCTAGTCTAGCTGGCAAAGGTAGGAAGCGGCACCGATCGTGTGTGTGGAAAGAACCCAAAGAGCCAAAAAATAACTTGCCTTCCATTTTCCCCTTCCAAAAAAAGAAATGGCCTGCGGTACCCCCTCTTCCCGTTCGTCCCTCGTCAACCACAACGGAGGACCAGGCAGCGCTGCTTCCTCGACCATCGAGAGCATCATCAAGCCCGGCGAGGCCGCGGGCGGGGGAAAGACTCGCTGCATCGACTGCGGCGACTTCGAGTGCTGCTGCATCCCCATCCCTTGCACCGTCATGTAGGACGGTAGGAGGCAGATCCCAAAGGACGATCCAAAGAGGGAGTTTCGATGGCGTTAACAACCTACCTCCCTACGCGGTTAGGGATAAAGGCAAGGAAGGAACAGGGAGCTTAAAACATACGGTATGTGATGCTACGGACAGGCATAGGCGTTCCAATGAGTCGAGTATTGCGAACATTTAGCCGAATAGCGATTGTTTTTTAGTTGATTATACCGCTGTTCCCGAGGACGACCTATGTAAGAATGGTACCGGGTGCGGATGTTATAAAATATCAGGGTATCATTGAATTTCATGCTGCTATCCTTGTGCGCCATATCCTTGACCCAGAAAGCGGCTATGCAAACTACCAACGCCCTCTCCCGAGAATAATTCAACCATGCTAAGTCCCACCTGTAATGCAAACGTTCATCCCAAAAAAGACCCTCTCGCGAAATTCCGCACGTGTCTCAGCTATCTACCAGAAGCGCCCAAGCCTCAATGTCCCGACCGCGGGGTTTTACTTCTTTCGATATACTGTTTATAGGTTGTTCTTCGATTGTCAAGCTGCTGAGACCCTCGAGCACGCGCTCGGCCTTGTCAACGGCGTCGCGGATAGCGTTCGTCTCGGCGCGTCGCCTGTCGAGCTGCGATTGCATGAGCGCGATAAGGGATTCGCGAGCTTGGTGGGGTCTGTATTCATTGATGAGGTGGTGGAAGTTGATGAAGAGATCACGAATATCCGTAATCTTGTCTTGAGCCTGTAAAAGAGACAGTGCAAGTTAGAACAAGCCATCGAAAGGTCGCGTAAGGCCATCGAAACGGTTCCGTAAGAGGGAGGAGAGGCGTTTCGACCCAGGAGGGAGAAGAACTATGGGGGACAGATGGGAGTAACGACGTACTGCGTCGGGCTGAGTAGCCAGCAAACCGTTCAGTTCGAGGAAATTGAGGAGCAGCGACTTGGCCAGCCGCTTGAGTATGGTGGCGCGGTCGAAGTGCTTGCCGTCCTGGTCCCTGTCTTCGGGCTGTGGGAACAGGCGGCGGATCTCGCCGTCTTCGAGCCTGGGCAGCTCCTCCCGCAGCATGTACCTGGCGCCGAAAACGCGCCACTCGCCGTTGGTGGGCTCGGCGGGGGGTTGCAGGTTGCGCAGCCCGCGGGGCAGGCCCTCGAGGCGGATCGTCCAGGGGTCTTGAATGTTCAGCCGCTCAGCTGTCTCCTTCCGGAGGTCCTCTATACGCGCGACGTTGTCCAGCGTGAACGATTTCCAGAACGGTGGGGGCGGCGGCCAAGTCGCCGATGCCTGTTGTTGCTCCTCTTCCATTGTCGCAAGAAGACCAACAATGGCGACGCCGGCGGTGACAACGGCAGTGGTGTGTAAGACTGGGATGCCAAATGCTCTGGAAGGGGGTTTGATTGAAAGGGTCGAGGAGCAACGTAGTTCGGGTGTCTCATTCCATTCTATGCTCGGAAAGAACTGCAAATGTATAGCACTCAATGTGCCTGCAATGGTTTCGCGATCGGAGATAGCGAGTTTCACATTGAAGATTGGACCTTTTTAGGTTCCAGTACTTATGCTGTACAGCAGTACCAAGCGAAATACCTATGTAGGTACATATCCTGTCATGGCTGTCACGTCTGGATACATGTACCTTGAAGTTATTGATTCCCTAAAACAGTATGCTGTAGTAAGGTACCTAATTTTGAGGCCCTAGTTACCTCCATGTACCTCATTGCACAGTACGCGAACACTGGGCAGTCAAGGTCGATATCGGACCCAAATAACAATGTCTGTATGCTGTAGTTGTTGGAGATATTGTTTCTGTTGATGCAGTCATAAAAGGGACTGTTAGAAAGATAGTAGGGGCTGTATCATTAACCTTGTGCGAAAATAGAGAAAAAAGCCCAAAAAAAGCATCCGAAGCTATGCCAATCCATACGTGATCGCGAACGCCAGCCAAACTGCTAAAAACGAACACACGGATGAAGCCCTGAACATCATTTGGCAACCTGGGACCCTCCTAAAACGCCCCGGAAGTTATGCTAATCATTAAGTCGTGATGAGACGCAACAAGCCTCTTCATTTCCTCCCCTTCTTGAGCCTTGCAGCGGCTGCTTGAAATGCCTCTTCCGAAGGTTCGCTATCATCCGCGCGACGCTTCTTTCCTTTCTTTTTAGTAGGGGGAGCAGCGCCATATTTAGCCGCTAGACTATCGAGGAACCCCTCGCAGCCTTGCTGATTGCGTTGGATGAGCGCCGCTAACTGGTCTTCGGATGACTCCTTCTTCTTTCCCCGCTTGCTGTTGCTCTTGCTGCCAAAGAGCATATCGTGAACGCCCAGCTCCTTCGCATACTCCTCGGCCTCTGCGCTCTCGCCTTTAGCGGCCTTGATTCGAGCCTGCTTTGACTTTTTGCTCTCCTTTGTATATGCCTTGAAGGCCGGCACGTCCTTGCTGGCGATGGCCTCGTCGATTATCTGCCGAAACCGGTCATCGTCCTTGATGACATCACTGAGCATCACCTTCTCGTAAATCGCGTCCATGTCGCCTTGGTGTTGCTCATAGGCGACCAGAATGTCGTCTCGTTCCTCGTCGGAGCCTTTGTACTGCGCGGCGAATTTCTCGATCGCATCGCTTGAGATTGCATCGCGGAATTGTTCGCGATAGTACTCTGACCAGCTGAAGCCATCCGAGTCGACTATAGACTCTGATGTCGAGCCCGTCTCGTCGTAGCGTTTGCGCCGGGCAGAGTCTGAGAGTACGGCGTAAGCGAAGGCGATCGACTGGAATGTCTCATGGGCTATCCTTTTTTGGTCGTTAGGGACCTTGTCTATGAGGTGGTCAGCTGTCAGTGACGCGAAAGAGGAAGAGCATGTGCAAGCTCACCCGGGTGGTTTTTCAAGGCAAGCTTTCGATATGCTGACTTCACTTGATCGGTAGTAGCGGTGCGTGCAAGGCCGAGGACTTCATAAGGGTTGATCGTGGGCGGTTCACCCTCTAGAAGATCGTCTGACGATGCCATAGCGGAGTGAGGGGCTTCACTCTTTTGACTCGGCGATCGTAGTGAGATACAAAGCTTATTTCAAGGTCAAGGTAGGAGAATATGTGATCTTACATGGGGAAGTACTTGGTAGTCACCAGCTTCGAATGCTACTGCACCTGGATGTACCCTGTGCAATAAGGGAGAAAGGTCACTAACCTTACCGTATAAGTACTGTGCATAGAAGCAGTACTACATAATGTAGAAAGGTCCGAAAGACGCGTCCGGCAATTTGTAGACGCGTCATGACCATACCCATATCCTGGAGGGTGCCAAGGGACAGTGATCTAGGTGCCTGCATGTACCTTTAAGTTACCTCCTCAGTACAAGTATGCTATGCAACTGGGTAAGTACATGTCAGGTTGTTAATCGGGGTTTAAGGTACCCCCTTATATACATAAATTATAATTGTACATACATACTTCCAGCAAATACTAAACAAATACTAAACAAGAGGTACATATAGATATCTACCACCCCCTCTGATATCAGCTCACTCAGGGATCCGTTTGAACAACCCCCCCCAGGTGCGATTTCAAAATGCCAGAGCCTGCCTACGACACCATACCAAATATACAACCAGGCGATCACGAGGGATATATGAGATTTGCTCTGGACCTGGCAACAAAATCGCCCCCAAAACCTACCAATTACCGTGTTGGCGCCGTCTTGGTAGATCCTGCCAACAATGAGGTCCTTTCGACGGGATTTACTCTGGAGCTTCCAGGGAATACGCATGCAGAGCAATGCTGCATAGAGAAGCTGGCACGGAAGCACTCGATTCCCCCAGAGCGTCTGGGCGAGGCACTGCCAGAATCGGTGGTGCTGTATACTACAATGGAGCCGTGCTCGCTGAGGCTGAGTGGCAACACACCATGTGTTGACAGGATAATGGCCCTTGGCAGCCATGTCCAAACTGTCTATGTCGGGGTGCAAGAACCCGAGACCTTTGTCAGTGACAATTCGAGCTACCGGAGACTGACGGAAGCCGGAATTCAAGTTGTCCATGTCAAAGGATTCGAAGACGACATTTTACGAGTGTCCACGGCTGGACACAAAAAGCGATCATGATGGCAATGGCAGGCCATTGTCCTCACAGCAATGGAAGCAAAGATGGGACGTCATTGTCCAACAAATATACCTCCGGAATGCACAGATCCACCTCGGGTGTACAGTTACTTAAGTAGGCAGGCATGCGATAGGTAGCTGCCCTGGCAGTCTAAGTGGCGTTTCCGGTGCTTGATGTCCCTTCCCAGACCACATCTTGCAGGTGCTTCCCTCTTGCTCGGGATACCTTGTGTCAGTCATCCCACAGCCGTCAACTTCCCTCCGTAGGTGGGATGACACGTAGCCACTTGCCTGACGCATAATGCTACTACTTACCTCCCGACATCCCTCTCAGTACCTAATGCAGGTACGGTTTGCCGTGCGCAACTTGGCGCATCTAGGGCCAGGTAGATAGAATCTGGCCCTTTTCCGCAAGAGCTCCCACCCCCTGTCACTGAGGGCTGCAGGTGGATTGACGTCGCGTTCCTGCGGCTCGAGGTTTCAAGCATTGACGGATCTCGCGGGCAGATCAACAGCGACGTTTTTATGAATCTACCGCTGCTACTACACTGCTGGGTAGCTCTTGTTCCATTCTGGGCAGCCATGGCAACATATCTTCAATATCATTTGCACCTTCCCCCAGCATACAGCACCACAAGTTCCGCGTTGGGCTGTGCACAGTTTGGCCGTCTTCATCCTCTTTAAGTTCTTGCTAAGTTCTTGCCAAGTTCTCGAACTTAGACCATGACGCTTATATAATGGATGGTCCCTCTTTCCGAAGTTGAAGTGTATATATATAGGTAGCTCAGCTATAACTCGAAGCCTTCGAGGTCTTCTGTTTTCCCTTTCGCCTTTCAGTCTGTTCTTGGTTAACCAGTATATCAAATACATCGGGCATACATTTCAACAGGTCTTGCCTCTACTGGAAACTTATCACTAGAAACCCATATTTTTACCTTTAACTTAACCTAGGAGATACCGACCTAACCTTAGTTAAGTTCACAAGCCTATAAGCCGAGCTTCTGCCTACACACACTGCTCCTACTTACGTTCCTCCGTCCGATTACGCAGATTTGAACTGAATTAGAAAGAGGGCCATGGCTGACCGACGCGGAAACTATGGTTCTTCTGGAAATCGCGACCACCGAGGAGGCAGAGGCCGTGGCTGGCCAGGCTCTGAGGGCCAGGCTTGGGGACCGAATAGTGCAAACTCGCCTGCATATCAACCACAACGTAGCTCCGGACCTGGCCGTGGCAGGGCTGCCTCTGAGAGCCTGGCTGGGCGATCCCAAAGCGCTACTTTTTCTGGAATTCCACACCGTCCTCAGCAACAATCTGAATCCAGCTACGGTTCTCTTCCGGCAGGAGGCCCTCGCCCAAAGCCTGCTCCGTTTGAAGGGGAAAGCAAGGTCTTCAGGTCGGTTCCATCTTGCCTATTCGTCCAACCCTTTTTGACGGCTCTGCTGACCATGTACGGCAGCGACGGCTCTACACCTTCCCCAGACACCAAGGTCGATCAGCTAGAGAACACAATCATTGTCCCCCCGATAACCCCGATAGGCTCTAAAAAGAGCCTACGTGTTGAGGATGGAGGCTCCTGCCTCCTCCCCCGACGGCCAGGGTTTGGTACGAATGGCGATAAAGCCGTTCTTTGGGCCAACTATTTCACAATTCACTTGTCAGCCGAGGGGTCCTGGTTGAAGTATACCATGAATGTCAAAAGGGTAGTCAACGAGCCCGCAGACGAGAAGGGGAAGCAGTCAGTGGCCACACAGCAGCAAGAGCCTAAAGCGCCGACGGGCAAGAAGCTGCGGGCGATTATCAAATCTGCTCTCGATGATGTTGCCGGTACTGTTCCATATGCCACTGATTTCAAGGCCCAAGTGATAACTCGAAAAGAATTCGACTTCAAAGTTGTTGGACAAACTGTCAGGGTCGCATACAGTATCGAGAACAGGAAGGATGAGTATGATGTCATATTCGAGGGACCATCCGTCGTTGACATTCCGCGACTTCTCGAGTACGTCCGAACCGGCCAAGGTCCCGCGGCTGACACATCGCACCCTAAGTTTCCCGACGAGCTGGTTGCGCTTGGCATCGTCACCGGGAATTTCGCCCGGGCCAACTTCAGCATAGGGAACGTGGGTCATAACCGCTACTTTCCTATGAACATGCCGGGCGAGATAGCCAGTCTCACAGCTCCAGGCTTGAAGAGGCTCGTCCGAGGCTACTTTCAGAGCGCTCGTCTTGCCACGGGAAGACTTGTTTTGAACACAAACGTCAGCTACGGCGTCTTTCGTCCCCGTGGACCAGTACCGGGTATTTTCGACAGCGTGGAGAAATGCATCGAAAGACGAAATCAGGGCGATGCTGCAAAATTGGCAATGCTCAGCGACTTGCTCGACGGTGCCCGGGCTCAGATAAAGATACTGTCGCCCGGGAGCAAGGATGTGAGGAAAGCCCGCACTATAGAAAAGATCATCTGCGGTGTGGCCAAAGATTCAGGAAACCCGACAATTCTCACTGCCAGCCAGGTCAAATTTTGCATTCGTGAGCCACGGCCGGACGGTTTCACACTCGGCGAGTCCGTCACCGTGAAAGAGTACTATGACAAGAGTAAATAGATTGCAGCCACTTCTTGATGGATAACACTAAGCGCTCGCAGGATACGGCTACGAGGTTCACGCCAAATATCCGCCTGTGAACATTGGTAGTCGGGACAAGCCGACTTGGATACCTGCAGAATTGGTGACCCTCCCAGACGCTCAACATTTCCGGAAAAAGCTGTTAGGATCAGAATCAGCCGACATGCTCGAGTTTGCTTGCCGCTCGCCCTTTGCTAATGCAACATCGATCTCAACGATTGGCCGCGAGGTCCTTGGTCTTGAGACGTCCGAGACCCTCAAACATTTCGGCGTGCAAGTTAGCAAGTCATTACTGGCAGTGCATGGACGCGTACTCACCTCCCCGCTCGTCGTCTATAATGACGCGAAGAAAACGATTAAAACGAATAAAACGATTGAGGTGGCGAACGGGAGGTGGAAAATGACGGGTTGCAAAGTCATTGCACCTGCGCCAGATACCATCAGCCGATGGTTCTGGGTTTCGATCCACGATGGGCCTCAGTCAAGGGAGGTTTTGCAAAAAAAATCCCAGCTAATGAAGGAGTGGGTAGATTTCATGCGGAACAACCAGGGAATACTCATGGCTGAAACTGAAATGCAAGGGTGGAACGAACTCACGGTTGACGACAAAAGGCCGGCTGACGCAATTCGGAAGCTATTTCATGCCCGGGCACAGCAACATGCCCAATTCGCGTTTGTCATTCTTGATGGCGCGAGCAAAGCAAATGGCGATATCTACAATGCGGTCAAAACTCTTGCCGATGTCGAGTTTGGCTTTGCGAGCCAGGTTGTGCTCTTCGAGAACATGACGCAATACGAACACCCGAGGCATTCCAAAAACAATCCGAACTATAACGTATTTGAAGCCAGAAAACAGTTGTGGGCGAACCTGGGCTTGAAAGTCAACCTGAAGATGGGCGGTACAAACCACAAGCTCTCGGTGACGCTCCCTATTGTCGGGCAGGGCAGGACGATGGTTGTGGGCTACGATGTGACGCACCCGACCGACGCGGCGGGCAACACTGAGGGCATGCCTAGCTTGGTCGGTTTGGTAGCCAGCACCGACCCAGACCTTGGGCAGTGGCCGGGGGTAACCTGGATGCAAGAAGGAGGACAGGAGATGTTGGACAGCAGGCTGTTGGAAGAGCATTTCAAGAACCGGATCAAGCTCTTTACCGATGCCAAGGCCAACAGGTACGGACCACCGCAGAACATCATCATCTTCCGTGACGGCGTGTCTGAGGGACAGTTTTCGGACGTTATCACAAAAGAACTCAGCGCTATGCAAGCCGCGTGCAGGAAAATCTACAAGGCTCACGCGCAACCCAAGATGACCCTGATCGTCTCTGTCAAGCGGCATCACACTCGCTTCTTTCCCACAGATGCTGATAGTCAATCCGCGACGCGCAATATCGAACCCGGGACTGTGGTTGACCGTGGTGTGACTCAAGCTACCACTTGGGACTTTTTCCTGACTGCACATCACGCGCTCAAGGGTACGTACGTCTTCATCACTTGCTGCTTTCTTAATTGCTGACCGTGCCCGGTTAGGAACTGCGCGGCCAGCCCACTATACTGTCTTGCATGATGAAATCTTCCGGAAATCGGGCGTGGGAAATCCGGCGGATCTGCTAGAGAAGCTGACGTTTGCGATGTGCCATCTCTTTGAACGATCTACAGGCGCTGTCAGCCTCTGCCCGCCCGCCTACTATGCTGACCTTCTCTGCACTCGCGCGCGGGTATACAAAGCGGAGCTATTCAAGAAGTCCGATAGCCGGTCCGAAGAAGGGCATTCCCAATCCGGCCAGAAGAGGATTGAACCGGCCACGATAGACGTGCACAAATCCCTGAAGAACCGGATGTTCTACATTTGAAGCGGGGTGCGGAGATGCAAGGTACATACATACATAGACTACAGCGCCGGCTTGGGAAATCGTATTAGCGAGTTGCAGAACGTCATTCAACACTAGCGATGTCTTTTGGTGATGGAGTAGGGAGTTATAATGTAATATAGATTTGCGGATATTTTGATAATCCGACGGGCAGCGCAGATACCTAGTTCAATGGACAGACAGACATAACACGTTGCGTGTTGGAGATGCGACTCTATTGTATTCCTGATTTTCCGTGGACCGCGAGGCCTTTTTGCAGGTCCTTCCCTAAGTTCGGTACGAAGTTCGATGAAGGTCTGAGACCGATTACATACATTGATCTGCAACAATGTCTTGCCTACCCTAGTCAATGACCGAAACCGCTGAGTTTTCCTGGAGAGATGCCGATTCCGTGATTCATGGGGTGACAAGGAAAAGGGAAATGGTTCTTGAGGTTGAGTGATGGCCCGGGCTTGGCTCGGAAACTGATGTTCCAAGGGCGGCCAGCCGGATGCGCTCTTGCTTGCTTCCCTCGGCAGGTTAACATAGATATGTAGTCGACGACCTCCAGCAGCTGGTCAAGCGCCTGGTTGTTCTTGGCCCCAGTTTACGATCTCGGGTTCCACGGCCGTCATTCTCGGATTCTTCTTTTGCCTTTTGCAGATGAAGTTGAGAAATGCGCTAGCGCGTACAGGTGATTGCCAGCTGGTCCACAGGTGCAATATCTCTTGGCAATGGCGGTGGTTCGATGTCAAGTCCATGGCCAAAAACAGCCTAGCTTGGTATTGCGTGATCTCTGAACCTCCCAAATTCTAGTCATATTTGCCGCAGGAACATCCACACTTTGCTTTCAAAGCCGCCTCGACGTGGTGGTGACCGGTCCTTGTGAAAGACCGATACCCGCCCCCCCGGCACCTTGGTCTCTCTTGCGCCATCGCAGTAGGCAAATAGCACAGCACAATGGCTCCAATGCTCCATGTTCACGGTAAATGGCGAGTGTTTGACCGGGTTGGTGTGATAGGCGACGGCGGACAGGGATAAACTTTTCTTTCGCTTGAATCGCTCCAAGGTGACTTTTCTTCTTTTCTCAAGATCTCAACTAAACCTTAGGTTATCCCTTTGCAGCTGTAGAGGTACATAACCTTTCTTCTCTCAAGGTTGGTCGGGGCGCATGAAACGGAGGCTCTGTTTGTCTCTTGCCACCCACTACGCTGCCGTGTTCTCTCTGAAAGACTTGGTGCCCTTGCTAGCCAGGTAACGATGGCGGATTCTCAGACGAGCGATGCCGTCTTTGCGGTGAAGTCGTCGGCCCTTCCCTTCGGCCAGGCTGTGCCGCTGTCTTCGATATCGGGTCCCACCTATGTCACGGGACAGGTACTCGTCCAGCAAATCGCATATGCCTTATCTGATAAGATCTTTTCCTACTCTCCCGAGACCTTCGACCTGGACGCCGCTGCAAAGGACTGGGCGGCACAGCAGGAGAAGAACGTCCACGGCTACGCGACCTCCGTCCTGCCGCTTCAGACTCGCACAGGCGCAGGCGCCTTTGCCCTAGGCTACATCTTTTCCAAGGATTTCGATTTGAGCAAGCGCCAGATTCCACAGTCGCTTCTGGCGCCCTCGCTGGGCCTGCGCCACCTCCGCTCTGCCCTGGACCAGTTGTCTCTTCTCTACGGCGTCGCCAGTCCGTTCGTCGCTCATGTCGCTGCTCTGGACTACTCGTCGGAGAGCGGCCTCGTTGCCGAGTATGGAAGCGCTATGCAAATCGCCGAAGAGCTCGGCCTAGCTCTCGTGTCGAGTGCGTCAGCCTACGAGTCACAGCACATGGCCTTGTTCGCTACTCTTGTGGCTAAGATTCTCCCTGCTCTCCATGTGTACGATGGCGTCCGTACGTCTCGCGAGACCCTGCGAGTGATCGACGTGCTCAGCCAGACAGGCGTGGGCGATGTTTTCAAGAAGCTGTCTCAGTTTGCTGACAACATCAACGCCCGACTCGATCACGCCGGCAAGGTCTTTGAACTTCTCCAGGCCTTCAATGGCGAACTCGGCACGGAGTATGAGCCGTTCGAATACATGGGCCACCAGGCCGCCGAGACGGTGTTTGTCGTCTTCGGAGGCGTCGAGGTGCAGCTTGCTAAGCAAGTCGTGACCAAGCTTGCAGCAGATGGGGTCAAGATCGGCGTGGTGGCTGTCCGCATTTACCGGCCATTCATCGAAGAGGCTTTCCTCAAGGTATTGCCTACTTCAGTCCAGAGAATTGAGGTTCTAGGCCAGGTCGCCAATGACGCCGATGTCTCGGACGGCTCGGTGCAGTCAATCCTCTATACGGATGTCCTGGCTGCCGTTGCTTTCTCCTCTCTATGGAACGAATCGCCCGCTGTGATCGATACCAAATACTCAGCCTCCCAGGTCCTGACTCCCACAGCCCTTGCGACTATCGTTTCACACGCCGCTGGCGGAACTGCCGAGGCAAAGATTAAGCTCCCTGATCTGGAGACGGTTGAACAGTACATCTTCTGGGATACCGACGACTCTGCGGCGGCCCTGGCCCCTGCTGTTGTCGGAGGTCTTCTCTCTCAAGACTACAACAGCAACATCTACTTGGGCAAGTCCCATGACAACTTGGTGCAAGGCGGTGTTGTACGCACCGATCTTCGCTCATCGCAAAAGACCATCGACGCTCCCTATCCGGCCGAGGAGGCTGATATTGTCGTCGTCGGCGACGAGAAACTGCTCAAGGAGTTCGCCGTCTCCCAGAGCGTAAAGGACGGTGGGAAGCTGCTCTTGCGTCTGTCGAACTTCAAGGAGGAGGACGTAGAGAAGAGGGTTCCCGAAGCTGTCCGCCAGGATGTCGGAAAGAGAAACCTGAGTCTTCACATCTTGGACACAGGCCTTTCCCCTGCTTTCGAAAATGATGTCGACGTGACCGCATTGTTGATTGAACTCAGTTTCCTCAAGCTTGCCAAACCGGACATGAAACAGGAAGTTCTACAGAAACTGTCTGGTTTCACGGGGAACCTGATCAAGTTGGAGGAGTCCCTCGATGCTGTGGATAAGTGCCTGAAACAGATCCAGGTTCCCGACTCGTGGAGGGAAATTCCAGATGAAGTCTTGGCTGTCAGAACGCTAAATGCCAACAGCTTCGTCCTGTTCAACAAGGAAGAGATTGAGCCAGATCTCTTTGTTGGTGATTGGCAGGTCGCTGCCAAGGGCCTCATTTTCAAAGAAGCATACGGGACCACGAACAGTCTCCGACCTGATCAGACAGCTAAGACCTACACTATCCACGTCAAGGAGAACCGCAGGCTCACCCCTACCACCTACGACCGCAATATTTTCCACATCGAGTTCGATCTGGGTGATTCTGGGCTCACGTACAAGATCGGAGAGGCTCTCGGCATCCATGCTGAGAACGATCCGGATCTGGTTCGCGAATTCATCGAGTCGTACGGTCTGGACGGCGATGATCTAGTCCAGGTGCCCTCGCGTGATAACTCGGCAGTTGTCGAGACGCGGACTGTGTGGCAGAGCTTGTCTCAGAACATCGATATCTTCGGCAAGCCCCCGAAGCGGTTCTACGAGTCCCTAGCTGAGTTTGCCACGGACGAATTGGAGAAGAAGAAGCTGGCCTCTCTCGGTGCCCAGGAGGGTGCCGAGGAGTTCAAGCGCCGCACCGAGGTCGACACCGTCACCTACGCCGACATTCTGGAGGAGTTCAAGTCCGCCCGCCCCAGCTTCCCTGAGCTCGCCCGTCTGGTCGGGCCTCTAAAGCGTCGCGAGTACTCCATAGCCTCGGCCCAAGCCGTGTCTCCAAATGCCGTTGCACTGATGATTGTCGTCGTTGACTGGGTCGATACGAAGGGAAGAACCCGATACGGCCAGGCCACGCGCTACTTGAGTCGACTGCCCGTCGGCGCGGCCGTGACCGCTTCTGTGAAGCCTTCAGTCATGAAGCTGCCCGCGCGCGATGATGCGCCTCTCATCATGGCCGGCTTAGGTACCGGGTTGGCTCCTTTCCGAGCTTTTGTCCAGTACCGTGCCATGCAGAAGGCCCAAGGAAAGGAAATCGGAGCGATCCTGCTGTACCTCGGTTCCCGTCACCAACGAGAGGAGTATCTCTACGGCGAGGAATGGGAGGCCTACGTCGATTCTGGCGTCATCACTCTGCTCGGTGCCGCGTTCTCGCGCGACCAGCCCCAGAAGATCTACATTCAGGATCGTATGCGACAGAGCATCAACGACATCGTGAACGCCTACATCAAGAATGAGGGCTCTTTCTATCTCTGCGGTCCTACGTGGCCCGTTCCTGATGTCACCGACGTACTGAAGGAGGCTATTGCAGTTGAAGCCAGGATGAGCAGCCGCAAGGTCGACCCCAAGAAGGAGATCGATAGGCTGAAGGAGGAGGGCCGATATGTGCTTGAGGTCTATTAGTTTGTTGAGCGATAGATTACGACGCGATGACACCTATTCTAGACACGGGCATTGGCGCCGGGTTTTCAATACCAGATAGATCATTCATTGCCTTTGCTTTGGTGGCAACTGTTAGCTTGCTAGATAGTTAACATGAGGACTGTTTCCTTGATATGCGCCACTGCTGTGACAAACCGGGCGATGT
This sequence comes from Xylariaceae sp. FL0594, assembly GCA_022385605.1. Taxonomy (NCBI): domain Eukaryota; kingdom Fungi; phylum Ascomycota; class Sordariomycetes; order Xylariales; family Xylariaceae; species Xylariaceae sp. FL0594. Next base: position 33,196 of record MU280855.1, read on the forward strand.
GCAATGATTAATTGAAAGGTTTTTGCTAAGTATCCTTATGTAACATGGACTTTCTTTGCTGATGTAAGTTTATGCATCCCCGGAAAACTCGCTACCAAGGAAGGCGCCATATACTGCAGAATCTATTTTCCGGAATAATTGTCATAAAAGTTCCATCGTCATCGCCTTACTCTTGCAGCCTCACATGCATCCTCTTGCCGACTACTTACTTCTCTTCTACTCACTCCCCTCGTGAGGGTAGGTTAGTTTTTTATCTTTTTTTTTCGTATTTAAAAGTAATCCTTTACCACGCCAAAGGCTGGGGTACTTAATACACGCATTCGATCGATTGCGTGACAGAGTACTGTTGATTCACCATCGCCCCAGCTCACTTAGTTGTGTGTAGTTATATAACTAAGGGGTCAATTATTAGAACAAGGTGACGGGGAAATAGTAATCTTTTGCGTTTTTCTGTTACAAACCACGTGGTAGAAATACAGTCAGCGATTATATTGGTTACTTAGAGTACTTAGACTAGTCATACGAAATTTTGAGAAGGAGAAAAAATGAGACATGGGTGATTGATTTCACATGGGGAAGAACTACTAGGAGGTGTTCGCCAAGACATGACGTTATTTTCATCTTGATGGTGTATTATTATTATGTTTGGCTGACCGTGCCTTTTTCTCCTGGATCTGCATTAGACATACATCCCCCGCATGGTTGGGGTTGGGGGAATTGTTCATCTCGCGTTTTTGCTGTTTTTTTGTGTTTTGAAGATTGACTGACCTGACCTGACCCCCTTATCCCATCCCTACGTCCACGCACTTTGAATGAATGGGAGTCTGTCTACCCTCGACCAACGAGCGTATACTTCCTCGCTGGAATATGGAGAATAGGAAAGAGAATGAGTGTAGTATCATCATCACATCCCCGTCCATCGTCATCCACATGGGCCTTATGCCTCAGATGGGGAAGCTCGGTCGGGCGAGCAAAAAACACACGCACGGAGAGAGAGAAAGAACCCCGGGAATTTGGAGAAAGACACACACACACACACGCACACACACAAATAAAGCTGCGGGGATTTTATGATCATGAGTCCGGGGCGGTTGGGTAATTGGACCCCTGGATGGCGGCACACGTGCATTGCATTGCCATGCACATATGTTATGTTTTGCAGCAATTGATAGGGAATGGCAGATATAATTCTTAAAAATGTCGTTCGCAATCTCAATCTTTCCTTTATTTACTTGCTCCTCTCCCCCAGTTTCTTTCATCGCGTGTTGTGCTCTTTTCATTTTAATTCTTGACGCTGCCCGGACCTGAGAGCTAGGTCGGGTATAATTAATCTCGTGGTCTTGGTGCCAGGAAACGCGAAGGGGAAATCAATCATGAGGGTCGCTCAGTTCTCGTCGGCTTTGCTAGCGGCGGCGAGTTGTTGCGCTTGCGCCCGCGCCCGCGCCTCGGTCATCGAGCGGCGTCAGAGTGGCGGTGGGGGTGGGGGTATCGCGGATGGACAGCCGGTTGATGGGGACAACAAGGGCGCGCCGCTGCTTGGTAAAGTTTATCTTTTCTTACCTAGTCTCTCTCTCGCCTTTCTCGAAGCCACGTAGAAAGACAAAAGACAGTAAGCTAACCTCCACGCATAGGCGGCACGAACCACCAGGTCGACCTCCAGAATCCGGACAACCTCGGCCAGCAGAGCACCGACAGCGGCGTGGTCCCGAACCTCAAGTGGAGCTTCTCGGACTCGCGGACCCGGCTGCTGAAGGGCGGCTGGGTGCGCGAGTCTGTCGTCACGGACCTGCCCTCGAGCAAGGACATTGCGGCGGCACAGCAGCACCTTAAGAAGGGCGCCATCCGCGAGCTGCACTGGCATCGGGTCGTACGTTTCTTGTCCCACGTTCTTTTCATCTCTGTCTTGTCCGTGTCTAGAGCGGAGGAATCTAGTCAATGGACAAGGTTAAGGGGGGAAGTGATTATTTCGACCCCAAGCTAACAAGAGAACGGAACCTTTGGGGTTCTGGGGTGATTATGTATATAGGCCGAATGGGGATACCTGTATTCGGGCTCCATCCTCATATCCGCCGTCGACAACGACGGTAAGTACATCGCCACCAAACTCGAGGAGGGCGACGTCTGGTACTTCCCCAAGGGCCAGGCGCACACGGTACAGGGCCTCGGGGAGGAGAACGAGTATCTCCTCGTGTTCGACGACGGTAACTTTGACGCTGTCGGGTGCGTTCTTTCATTACCGTTTGAACGATGGAAGAAGAAGAGGAAAGAAGAAGAAGAAGAAGAAGAAGAAGAAGAA